>JAWRVZ010000077.1:2955000-3048222 GCA_037043235.1 Rhodeus uyekii
TTCTTTTAGAGAATCATTTAGGGAGTTATTGTTTTGAATCAGTCTTAACGGAATCTTTCAGAGTTGTAAGAAACACAGACCTATATGTAAAAATATGTTTAAATTTGCATGAATAAGTGAGCGTGTTTAATCGTTTTTATTCTCATGCATATGCATGAACTTCCTCACATCAGGGAACATTCAGCAGCATCCCGTACATGTTCTTTAAGAAACAGCAAGAACAAGTCTAGCAGAAAGTCCAGTGCTGTACTTTCACAGGCACTGCTGGAACATTTCCTCACAGCCAGTGGGGCAGACTGTGCACTTGCCGACCCGGGACGTCACACACTTTTAGCTCAGGGCCACAACATCCGCAGAAGACTCCAAATATATCGCCTTGCCTGAGATTAGATCCTGTCCGATCACTAGGGAGAGACTGAGACTGCCTGTATCATTTTGCTGAGCAATTTAGTAAAAGGTCGCTCACAATACCTAAAATTCCCCCTGACCTTTCCAAGTCCCAAAATAAGAGGAAACAAGCATCAAGTTCCATGCTGGGAACACAAACATGTATTTTATTCTGTCAGTAGTGCATCAGATTATAGAATTAAAGGTAATACTTTACAACAATGTTAGATTAGTTATTAGTACTAGTACTTCATGTATTCAATGTACTCTATTAGTACAACAAAGTATCTCTAATCTTAGTTTGTGTTAATTTCAACATTTACATTAGGGGAGCGCGGGGACAAACGTAACACTTTTTGGTTTTAGCCAAATAATGAACAAAGTAATAGGGTTAGACAAACCATATTTTTATACAAACAACACACAAGCTTCTCCTACAAATGAGCACTGGTTTGATGTTCGTCGGACTTACAGTTTCTGCGCAGTATTACCAAAAGCGCAAGGAGTGAAATGTGACAACTTACCCCGTGTGCGGGGCTCGTTGTCACACCATGTTATCCAATGCAAGTTCATTGGCTTATTTTTATTTCTTAATAAAAGTTGAGTCTTAATGATTATAAGCATAACTTATGAATGGAATATATTTATTTTATTTTATTTATTACATTGTTATGCTTTGAACAATGTAATGACATGAAAAACGTTTTAATAGGTTAATACAATGCAAAATATATGATTATTGATGCAGCCTATTCAATTCGGCTTAATTGTAACACCGCGTTACAACTAACCCCGCGGTGTCGTGTTCACTTCAGGACTGGATAGCAGTCACTGTGTGTTTTTCACATCTTTCTAAATGGTACCATCTTTTAGCCAAGAAGATGGTAATCATAACAATATAAGATTAGACTAACATACTTTCGCACATTCTTTGCAAATCGAAAAACAACTACTATAACAAAAATATTTTCATGCTTTCAAAAGAGGTTTTCCTGTGGTTCTCATCCAAATATCGCTGAAATTTCTCGAAAGATGGCCAGAAGACGCATGCAAACAGTGTGATGAAAAGCCCGTTAGCACGTCACATTTAAGACCATGCAACTATCTAAAAAGTCTGTGTTACTATTTACCCCGCGTTACTTTGTGCCCCGCGCTCCCCTACTACAATCCGATTTTCACTATTAACTAAGTCTTTTGCCTTAAACTCCTAATTACTGATTATTAAGCGGTATTGTGAACAAGGGATGTAGAATAAGGTCATGCCATATTGCATTATTATGTGCTTTATAAGTGCTAATAAACAGCTAATAGCACAATGCTAATGCAAGCTAATTAGCAACTAGTTAGTTGTAAAAATTGGAGTCTAAACTAAAGTGTTACCATTTAAAAGTTGTATCTGTGAATATTTAATAGACCTGACAATAAACTAAGGAACTATGAACTAATAATGAACAGTTGTATTTGTATTAACTAACATTAAAAAAAGACGGATAAATACCGTAACAAATGCATTGCTATGTTAGTTAATGCAATAGCTAATGTTAACTAATGGGCCATTATTATTAACTAGCAACCGTAGAAATTTGGCTTGGAATGAATGATTTTATTCTTTTCACAAGCTCTTGATTTGATGCAAATCAATATAGATTCATTTAGAAATATTTCAGGTACTTGCCAAAAAATATAACTTTCTAAACAAATGCTGTAAATTGTGCAGGTAACCTTCTCACATTCCTATATTACTACTAAAAGTTAAAAACCAAGCTATTTATTTTCTGTTATAATATTTAACACTCATACGGAGTACAAATATGTAAATTGCACATAGCTGCTATTCAGCATTCATCTCTCAGGCTTTCACTGCTCTGGGTGATTGTGTTCAGATAGGATCTAAAATGGCACTTAGTGGCAGATTTCCCGTGACTGTGACTGTGAAAAAAGAAAACGCTTGCAGAAACTCTCAAGCTACGATTAGACACACTTCCATTGGCTAGCCAAAGATTTAGCTTTTTACCAGCACAATAAAAATAATGCAATATATTCCTTCTGGACCATTGAACAAATACACAGAGCAGTTTAAATCAGGCTAAAACTAGTGACACATCAAGTGTGAATCTTCTGATATAGTATATTCATATATGAAATACAGGAATGATACATTAAAACACAAAAATGTACAATATTGGTCACAAATAATTATTTAAAAAAATCTTTGCATAAATGATTCAAATGAAAAAAAAAAACTGAGCAAATCGTTTGAACCATTGGCTGCGTCGGAAATCACATACTCTCTTCAGTACGTACTTATTTTGATTAAGTAATTACTTCACTGTAATTGCTGAAGAAGTACATTCTATTATGAGTGTGTGTAGTATGAATGTAACCCAGACGTACATTCGCCATGTTGTCATGATCATGTGATCAACCAGCGTCAGTTGCATCGCTTCACTGCCATTCACAAGTCCTCTCCCGTGTCCTTATGGGATACGTGTGATATGTTTAATTGAATCGGCGTGTTTGAACTAATCGGTTGAATGAATGATTCAATGACTCACTCATTGTCAATTTGGGACCACATACTAGCACACTACTCTTCTTATTTCTACTATAGAAAGTTATAGTAAAAGTTGTAAGAGTAGTGTACTAGTATGTGGTTTCGAAACAAGTCACTGACAGATCAACAACAGTTACATAAAGGTTCACAAGTGCAACTTGTAACTTAACTCAACCATTCAATTCGATTCAAAGAACCTTTCAATTTTTAAAATCTTTTTTTTTGGACAACAGATATATTAAACTGCTGTATTGGGAGTTACAAACACTCTATTTCTGCATTTTGTTGCATCTAGCATGAATTTCTGAGGAGTTTTGACACTGGAAGTTGTATTTTTCAAAACTATTCAGAGAAGTAACCTGTGCTGAAATGAAGGTTTAATGACGTTTTAAACTTCACACATGGGACACCAAATACTGCACATAAATCAGCCAGGGATTTGCACCTACTCTCAACTAACAAATGCAGCATATCAGAGAGGCTGAACGAAGTTAATTAAAGTAATTTACCCAGAAGGCTGAGGAAGATGGAGAACAAACAATCTCTGTAACAACTCAATCTTCCATACGATCTAATTACACTTTGACGGCATACTTATGGAGAGGAAGATCCTTGAAGTGGGTCTGTGAGTCAGTAGGTTAGGTACTTTAATGCTCTTTATGTGTTAACAATTAGCAGAGAAGAACACGCAGATCTGTCCAGCCTAGTCAAGCCATTCTCTTTCTTTTGTCATTGCTGCTAATTTATTATCAATATTTCTGTGTTATTAAGCCAATGCAAAAGAGATCATTCACTGTTGTTACCGTCATACACACTGCAACAATGACAAAAAATCTCTGTACTTTGTCAACGGTCACCAGTGTTATACTATAATTGGCTTTGTTTGATTTGATTTATTACCTGAGGAAATCTAGAGCTAAAGTCAAGCTTGATTTAATGACCTTTGCCATAACCTCCTGGGAACCAGTGGTATCATCCTCTGTACAGGACATTAATATACAAGATACACTTCTCTCTTTACCCACCAGTATTTTTCAAAAAAGTTGCCAGCCACAGACAACACTAAATTTTCACGGCCCTCAGAATATTTTGCAAAAGGAATATCTGAACATGCAATATGTCAAAAGAACAGATCGTCTGCTTTTCAGGAAAAAAACATCTTTTAATCTAGCTTCATGAAATTTTTTTTATCAACACTTGTTTCATAAAAAAAGAAAAAACACTGAGCAAAAAGCTGAAAAAAATCATGTTTTTTTTTTTTTTGTCAGACTAGATCTGGATCAGATTCAGAACTATGATTTTACATATGCTATCTCTGTTCTGACCGGGAGATTAAATGAAAACACAGAAAGCTGGAGATTTCTGTCAATGGCAAAGAAAGAATTAATATATTAGTTAGTCAATTATATTCTGTAATATATATAATAACAGTTTATGCTTCATGTCTCGTGTAAACAGATTTCTGTATCAAAAATTTTAAAATTCAATCAAATTCACTCAATTTGATTGAACAGCCATTAAATACATTGCTATTTTATGTAACCACCAATCAAAAGTTTGGGGTTGATATTATTTTTTAATGCTTTGACAGAAGTTCTTCGGCTCATCAAGGCTTTATCAATTTAATTAATTATTTATTAAAAAACACAGTAAAACAGTAATATTCTGAAATATTATTCAAATTTAAAAGAACTTTTATTACTACAGTGGAATCCGGTTATGTCGACGGCCTCAGGGGTTGCAAAAAAGCGTTGAGATAACCGATGATCGAGATAACCAAAAGCCAATATGCCAATTTATTTGATGAACCGATCGGCATGCTATAAAAATGAGTATATGATTTGAAAAACGGTATATGTTTGCTAACAACAAAAGGCATGTGTGCACCAACTAACAGCAGAGATTTACCAGTATACAATAAAAAACACCTTCAATTCTCCATACAAACCTTTAATTATATTCTCCAACATTGCAAACACAATTTCGCTCACAGCGTAAACAGTCACAACCACATATGAACACATTTGCTAAAAACACAGTCATTTCGCTCTGACACAGTTCTGAAAGTATTGCACACACGGTTAATATAGTTTCTTTACAAACTTTAAAATGCAATGTTGCTTTTTGCCTTTAACGGTCTGCTTGAAAACAAATGATCAGTAACGACGTCTTTGTTGATGTCAGTGTAATCTGGAAATTCCTGGACAGTGATGCTAAATCCTGCACCTCCTCTTCCAAGACAGCATCTGCAAGGCTTGATTTTTCCGCCACTTCCGCAAGTTCTTCTGCGGCTGCTTCACTGTGAGGGAAGCATCACTGACAGATCGACTAAATGGACCGCGATCCACGTGCAACAGGAACTCAACGCATGCGCAGGGAACTAGGTACGATCATTAGTCACGAGATTACCATGTGAAGTGGCGAATTTGTCCCTCTTTTGTTCTCGAGATATTAGGGTTCGGCGACATAAAAGACTCGACATAACCGAAAATGCCAAGACAAATAAGGAGTTTGGTGGTTCCACTTTAAAAACGTCATATAATAATAGGTTTGGCGAGTTAGCCGAGGTCGAGATAAGTGAACTCCACTGTATTTAAATGCTTAGTTTATTATTATTATTATTATTGATTTTTTTAATATTTGAGATTCCACAACTTGTTGTGGAAAACGCGATGCATTATTTTTTCTTTGGTTCTCTGATGAATAGAAATTTTAAAAGAAATGGCAACTCCCATGATCCTCCCTGGTCATCACCTGCACTCCATATCCCATCGTTAACACCTGCCATCATTTACTCTCATAAGCTTCACCACATTTAAACCTGGACGGGGTTTTTTAAATAATTTTTTTAGTTTGGAATAAAATGCTTTTGTTTTATATAACTTTCTGAATTCTTCCTGCACTGACAATTATAAATCTCTTTACTGTCACTTTTGATTTCATTCTTCCTGAATAAAAGTTTTAATGTATTTAAAAAAATAAAAAACCCAAACTTCTGAACAGCAGTGTATCTAGTCTGTAGGGTATGAACTTATACAAAAGAAATACAGTGTATTTAAAAAAAAAATAATAATAATTTTTTTTATGCAGTAAAGACTAAGGAAAACTAAAACTATTTATATTTTGCTGGGTCTCAGGAGGATATAGATGGAAGGCCAGGGTGATTTGTCACAAACCGAGATGGCACCTCCCTAAACTAATGGACCAGGAGGAAAACCACAGACTAACAGCACAATAAAACATCAGGTGTCGCACAGAAAGAGTCCGAGGACACCGACTCACAGGCAAAACTGAATAAACACTGCAGATCAATGATTTGAAAGCTTATCCGCTTACAACCAGAAAATGTGTTCTTATTCATCTATTTTTAATTCTTTCTATACATCTCTAAGTGAGAGTAAAGCTCCAGAGGATGGATTGCTGGAGGCAAAGCCACATGCTTGAACTCACGGACGTATCTGTGTCTGACTCACCCTGTGTGTAAAGCGGCTTATTTTAAAAACAGCACATCAAACCAGCAACTCACAGCGCGGCCGACCCGCTGATGCTGATGCTGACACACTGTGAAAACATCCCGTCTGACAGCATGTGTCACATTACGGTGAACGACCCTGCTTTAATCTGCAACCCAACGACATACAATACAGCAGGACTGCAAAAATTATTATTATTATCAGGGATGCCAAAGTTCATGTCATAACTTGTTTGATTAAAGTTGCAGTAAGGGGCATGTCCCTCCAAATCTCTTCCACCGCCCTTTTCAAGCATCAGTCAGAAAAGTGAGATAATATACCCCCTAATATATGGTTTATTCATTTTGGTGCACCTTTTAATTATTATAGTTCACATTTTTATATATTTGTTACTTAGACTATAATGCTATGTGGAGAGCTGTTCACGAAAACGGTGTTTGTTACAGGATGGAAGGGATGACATTTCCATCAAAGGAGAGGAGGCGCTAAATAAAAATTAGGCATCAGGAGAGTGGTCTGATACTTTTGGGTAGAGGTGTGTTTGTTTTAGTGATTTCAAATATCAGAAAATGCTTACTGCGCCTCTAACTAAATATATGTAATTGATAACAGCTGTGTTCTGTGTGATTTATAAAAACTGCTAGTACAAGAAAAGTAGATGTTTACATTAATTGCCAGAAATATGACTCTCGTATATCAGTCAAATATGACAGACAGACAGACTGACGTAACAGTCAGACTAACAGCTGGTTTAAACACATTAGTTGTTTGCTGTACAGTAAGCTGTTTCATCAGGCATTTTTCTAAAGTCTAAGAGGCAAAATAGGCGAGTTTCATGGCCTGCAGCAGCAGTCATCTCACAGACAGATGGCCGACTGACAGACAGCTCACAGACTGCTAATGTGGCCACTGTTTGCTTCTGTAGATGGAGCGTAAACACACACAGTCGATCAGAGTTCAACAGAAGTATTAGGGAGCGCTGACTAAAGGACCGTTTACAAAAGAACAATCAATAAAATATAAAGATAACTAAAACGGTATACGGTAACTATATTAGCATCCACATTTGGCTCATGTTCCCTCAAAGTTAACTTTCTTCCAATAATGTCCTCCAAACGTTAGCACGTTATTTTAGTTGGACATTCGACTAACGCTTTTTAACTGATACTCTTTTTAGAATTTTCAGAGAACATTCAAAAATAACGTTTCAATGTTTCAACGTTCGAACCACCAAGAAATGTTTTTTGTTTTTTTTTACATTTAAAACTGGAAGCTTTTGGAAACAATGTTTTCACAAGTTAATGGGAACATCAGCTGTATAATTCTGTATGAGTGTGTCCACGTATGGCAGGAAGAGCTCTGTTCATGTGAAATGTGTTTGATGTTGGGATCAGATTGCGCCGTTCTGACCGCTGGAGACCGGTAATGACCTCTACTTTCCTCTCATCCGCCAATCTCAGATTAAGTATTCAAAGGTCATCCATCAAGGATGTTGAAATACACTATATGCATCTTTTCCATCTTGCCAAATTAAATTGAGATGAAAATGGGTTTTATAGACAATTATTAATATTCAGCATTTTTGTGTCAGCCACTAAAATAACTAAACTCTTCGGGACAGATAATTGTGTTTAGCTGCAGTGTGAAAATGAGAAATGTGTCCAGCTCATCCCAGATGAACAAAGCACATTTTCATTCCCACATCAGTCTTTTCTGAGCAGACTGATTTCCAGTTTAATTATGTCTGAGTGAAGAGTTAATAGTTAACATTAATAACACAGCCACACTAATCCTCTCCGCTGGATTCTCTCGTGTTTCGGTCATGAACTGGTTACCTGATGTCCACACTAATGGAGTAACGGCTCAGTCATGCTGTGATATTGCATCATTTGCATATAAAAACCTCAACATCATCTTGTTGACCATAGCAAAACATAAGAGAGGGCCATTATTTCTCGAGAATAAGGCTTTTCAATCTTTTAGATACCATGGACCTCAAAATATATGCATTCTCATGCATTTGACATCAATACTAATTTCACACATTAATCAATTTCTTTAAATCGATTTAAAATATATTTATTACTTACTTGAAATAATGTTTATTTATTTTGATCAATCATTGATTTATTTACTATAATCAAATGATATATTTATATATTATTTACTAAAATATAATTGTATTATTTTAATTAATTGATATAAATGATTATCAATTAATCACCGGTTTAACATATATTTAACACATATATTTTTTTAACAAAATATCTTTAATTTTATTTTATTTTTTATTTACATTCATGTATTTGGCAGATGCTTTTACCCAAAGCGACTTGCATAGCATTCAAGAAACAAATTGACATTCTAATCAGTTCTTGTTTTCCCTGGGAATTGAACCCATGATCTTTGTGTTGCAAGCGGCACACTCTACTTTTTGAGCTACAGGAAAGCTATGCAAGGGGGAAATCTCTTCAACCGCCACAAATGTCCAGTATCCTCATGGATGATGCTACGGCAGCCATATTGAACCATATCGCTCCCCTCACACCAGCTCTTTGGTGTTCAACCTCTACTCTTTACAAAGGACATCCTGGGATTTTTAATAGACCCTTTTCACAATGACATCAGAAAACTTCCGCCTTTCCTCAAAGCAGGGTAACTTCACTTCCGTTCAGTCGTACGTGCGTTCAGGAGAATGCCGGCACTGGCTAACTAACAACAGGAAAGGTAAAGGTTATAGTAAATATAATAATGTTTACGTATTTACAGGTTACTGTATTTTAGTTTGTTTGATAATGTTAATGATTATTTCCAGTTTACAATTATTTAACAAGTGTGAACTGGATGGTAAAATAGGCTAGTTTGTAGCAACAGGAAAAATATGCATCGCTCTCAGCCCGTGTTGCCTGAAGTTCACTAATAAGTTTTAACCTTTTATATTACTATATATTCCAGGACAATTGTTTAGAATGACTCCCTCTTAATCAAATCTAACGGTCACACAATTTCTATATTCTGATGTGATTCATTACTCCTTTTTACCTGTGTCCATCTTTCAACAGTTTCCCATGCAACAAGCATGGTACAGTCTTCTTGTCAATGCTACTGTAGTGTTCCTTGTTGTTCAATAAATAAATAAAAAATGTATGAGGCAGTAAATTACTTTTATTACCACAGGCCTTCATGGCCGTATGGTAATGCTCCATATTGGAATGTTTATAATGTATTTGATCTGCACAATGTTGTTATATGTTTTCAGTGTTTACACCGTTCAGTCAATGACTGTATATTGTGTTCAATAAACATTACACATTTGTGATAATCTGTTGCCCTAAATATTTTTATGTAAATGTTGAATTGCATTTCCTGTTTCTCTGTTGTGTCAAAATTCAAAAATATCTTTTATCAAATTTAGAACGTGTTGTAAGCGAAAATGAAAAGTCGCTGTACATCATAGACGTTTTGTCTGGCAGATGTAGAAGAAACTGCGTAAACTTCATCGCGTTCAACTATGCGGGCGGCGGAAGTAACTTTACCCTGCTTTGAGTTCAAACGGAAGTTGCGTTACGTCGTGTGAAAAGGGTCTAATAGAGTTTAACGTCTCATCCAAAGGACGGTGCTTACCACCCCCTGCTGGCCTTACTTTAATCAGTTATTGGTTCATATATTTTTAATCTAGTCTACACATATATATATACATACATACACTTTCTATTCATTATTTAAAGAAAATGATATACATTTAACATGTCTTTAGTTTAATCTTATTGTTTGTAATTATTTCAATTTTTTAACTCTATTTGAAAAAAACCTGTGCCAAATGACAAACAACCCAGCACCAGAAAATCATTGACAACATGAATGATCTGCACACAAACAAATCATTCACATCAGAATGCTAATGTGGAAGAAGAATGGAGGAAAGCAATGTGCTGGCATATAAAACTACATTGAACGCATTTCGACAGGAACTCTGAAATGTGCAATTAATTCATCACCATTTCCATCACATGGACATCTCTGCTCCTAAACTAAAGCACCATGGAAATACAGTATATTTAAAGTGAAAAAGGCTAATGCCATCGATCACCTGAATCTAAGTGATATGCAATTGTTTAACGCTGTGTTATTACATTAATTACATTTCTTTGTAATAAGACAAGGGCAATTATTTCCTAATCATTTCAACCAGCACATCGCTGGATACGAGTTAAAACGCGCAGAGTTTGCCGACTGAAACCAGCATTTCAAGCTCAGTTTCAGTGACTGTTTGATTACAGTAATTAAAGTGCCTTTAAAAGTGTCACGCTATAAAAGACAGCAAGGCAGCGGCAGCATAACTCAGAACCTCAGACAGGGAGATGTGTTTCCATATGCAAGACAATATTTACTATTATAGCTATTCTGATTTGAATATATGAGAGTTCTGTAATACTGAAAACGGTTTCAGAGGCAACATTCTATTTGAAAATGATGTAATGTAATGCAATCAAGATATCGCTGCAAAATGACAGCGCATGTGTGTGCTGACCTTGAGAACAGACACACAAACACACAAACTGCTTTCATCACTACGATGCTTCCTCTAATGAAGCAGCTCGTCTCATAGCAACGGATTCAAATGATGTTGTGGGTGAGAATTTATGACACTCTATATGTTTTATGTCTAAAGGATTTGAGTGATCACGGTTCAAGGGTTAATTCATGCAAAAATCTTCTTTTCCACCTAGGGTTCCACCTTATATATATATACACACACATACACACTTTAACTTCAGTTACAAATATTTATGAAAAGATGTAAGGCATTAAAACGTACTTTATGAACACCTTATGTATTATACATAAAGGCTTCAAGTAAAGCGTTACCTAACTTTCTTCTGAGAAACAGAAAAGATGTTTGAGGATGGTGAGCTCAGAGAACGACAAAACTACATAAAAAAAACATAAAAATGGTGCATAAACCACATAGACAGCTTTCAACACATCTTTAAACAGGAAACAGACCAAACATTAAGTTATTTTTCACAAAAATTCATCACATACTTCAACATGGTGCATTTTGATTATTAACAGTATGCAACTTAATTTGTCTTGATTTTAATCCTTTTTGGAGGTTGACTGTGTCTGTTCCTCTTTCATTTTCATTATATGCAGAAGAATAAAGCAATAATATATTAAAATGAATCTATATTTAATGTATAAACTACGCAGAGAAGACTGTCAAGTGTTTGTTGATCATTTGATTCAGTTCCTGGTTATTTTCTAAATGTTAGATCAAATATTTAAAATGTACTGTATTTACGTTGTTTAAATTATTACAATATAAAAATATTAGAAAAAATTAAATGTTAGGATATATATATATATATGTGTGTATATATATATATATATATATATATATACACACACACATACATACACATACATACACATATACATATATACATACATACATACACACACTCACCTAAAGGATTATTAGGAACACCTGCTCAATTTCTCATTAATGCAATTATCTAATCAACCAATCACATGGCAGTTGCTTCAATGCATTTAGGGGTTGGTTCTGGTCAAGACAATCTCCTAAACTCCAAACTGAATGTCAGAATAGGAAAGAAAGGTGATTTAAGCAATTCTGAGCGTGGCATGGCTGTTGGTGCCAGACGGGCCGGTCTGAGTATTTCACAATCTGCTCAGTTACTGGGATTTTCACGTCCAACCATTTCTAGGGTTTACAAAGAATGATGTGAAAAGGGAAAAACATCCAGTATGCGGCAGTCCTGTGTACGAAAATGCCTTGTTGATGTTAGAGGTCAGAGGAGAATGGACCGACTGATTCAAGCTGATGGAAGAGCAACTTTGACTGAAATAACCACTCATTACAACCGAGGTATGCAGCAAAGCATTTGTGAAGCCACAACACGCACAACCTTGAGGCAGATGGGCTACAACAGCAGAAGACCTCACAGGGTACCACTCATCTCTATAACATCTATATCTATATCTATCTATATATCAATCTATCTATATATATACACACATATATACACACACATACATACAGTAATCCCTCGCCACTTCGTAGTTCAAGTTTCGCCCCTCTATATACACACAAACACACCTATATTACTATATTATCCCCCAGCTTTAATATTAAAATATGACATACATTAACATCATAACTTTAAATAAAGCTACTTTGTAATAATGTGAATTGTGAAGTTAAGTTGACTTTTTTTTAAACACTAAATATAGAAGAGGTCTGTCATAAACAAGACTAGAGAAACAAAATACTTTTTGGGAGCATAAAAACTACCATGACCCTGTGGCTACAGTGAAAGATTTAAAGTCTTCATGTTTTAGAGAAATATTTAAGTGTTCATATAGTTCAATTAAACTTTCAGATCCGTGTTGCCTGTAGGGATTCGGCTGTATGTCGAGTCAGGTAAGCGTATGTGCTTCTGAATAACCACATCAATTTGACATCCATTGACATATTGCAGAACAATTCACAGTGGTGCTGAAGTATCGTTTGAGTCATGCCTATCTGATTTCCATTTGTGAGCAATCGGAGTGCAATAGTACAACCTCCTACACACACACACACACACACACACACACACAATACTGTGCTCAATTCAGCCGGATGTATTTGGAGCTGTGTTTTGAGCGTGCTGTTTAAACTCCATTAGAAACAATACAGACTCATCCGCCGTCTGCAGTCAGTCGGACGCGAGTGTTCTTATGCCCAACAAACAGGGAACAATCTCACGTTCTGAACAAAATGTTCTTCCAGTAACGTTAACTAAACGCTTGCTTAAAGTTACCTTATGTTCTCAAAAACATTCCCACATTTTTTGTTTTTTTTACATTGGGCATAGAACATTCTTCTCCTGATTTGAACATTTAAAAGTAACATTTCCATATTGTTTACAAAACAGATCAAATGGAATGTTCTCTTAATGTTTGTGTAATAAAAAAAAAAAAGTTCCCTTTGGAATGTTCAGAAAACCTTCCCCCTGAAATCCCCATGAAATCAAAATTGAAGTTTATTATACCGTTAGCTATAAGCTTGTGTCCAAAACAATGGCAAAATTCACACATTCACATTTTTTCAAAATTGATAGATGATTTTGATGACAACACTGCACTTCAGCTTCTCATCAGATTTGTCCAATCAAATTCTCTAGAATCTTAAGCCCCGCCCCCTACATTATAAACATATGCTGAAGCTGCGGCTGAAATCCGTCACTCGCTCACACATTCACTCATAGACACTATATAGGGGACAGTGAGCGATTCAGACAGTGTGAATAACTTTCATTGGGGGGATGAAGTCTGGTTTGACGTTAGTGTCAGTGAAGGTGCAGATCCAGAGACACGACAGAGCAGAGCAGATCATATGATCGAGAAACACATCGACCCGTTTGAGTTTTTCACAGAATGATGTGTTTAGAATAAAGAATGCTGTATAAGTGATATAGAGGAGCTATTGGCAATATTTTAAAAAGGGGAGGAGCTAATCAATACACTCCGCCCTCTCTTTCTGTTTCAGAGAAAATCCCATCAACACATTTCAAGGCTCTTCAGTGGGTTTTTTACATTTTTAAAGTAGTGGTAGTTGGGTAGCACCTCTTAAATTAAACTATTAAATCTTACCTGTTTGTTATCTTATAACCCATTACAGTGTACAAAACAATCATAGTAAAATGGCAGCAGCTGTATTTGAATGAAACAAGAGAGCAAGTCTGCATTACCTGGATGACATAATTAAATGTACACAAAATATTTTATTTTATTAGCTCATCAAATGCAAATCTTCCACAATGAAAAATCAAGCTTAAGGCGCCGAGAGACAGTTACCCGAAAAAGCCCGTTTTATCAGCTTTTAACGGCTGTTATTAGGGATATGGTGCGACTGACCAATCAGAATCAAGTTCAGATCCGTGTCAGTCTTTCAACATTAAACTCACCTGTATAATTAAGTACTCCTAAAAGTTGACTCCTAAAAAAAAAAAACTTTAATTCATTTTCCTTGATAGCAGAGAAAAATATTCATGGATTATACAAAAAAAAAGTGTCTACTAAAATACTCAATGTCAATGCAGGAAAGAAACATGTTACATCTATTACACCAGTAGATGGAAACAAGTGACTACCATCATTTACAAATGATTTGATTCATCGAGGAACTAAACCTGTCACCATCTTCACGCAGGAGTCACCAAATCATTCACTCAACCGATTTACTCAAAATCCCAGCTTCAGCATTCAGGAAGGAAATACCTTGGAGATCAACTGAAAATGTTAAACTATTGCCTAAAATGTATGTTTCTAAATATTAACTTATTTATTGAACAACTTAACTATAGAACTATTGAAGAATTAGCAGAGGAAATAAAACGTATAATTACAAAAATAAGCTCTGAATTGGCAAGAAGACTCACAAATTTTTCAGATCAAACTCGTGTTTTGCAACAGTTGATAATGCAAACACTGCACAATTAGTCTGCAAAAGATGGTAAGGGTAAATAAATAAGTCTCAAGTTTCATCTAGAAGCTGTGTTGCCTTTGAACTTGTGTTTGTTTGTGTGTGTGTGTGTGTGTGTGTGTGTGTGTGTGTGTGTGTGTGTGTGTGTGTAGATCACACAGTGGTTCATACAGAGAAGAGCAGAGAGACTGTGATGCAATATTCATGCTCTTCAGTTCAGTCTTCTCAGAAGCGGGTTTGTGCAGAGATGGAGTTGTTATGGATACGGCAACTCCCTGGTCGTTATGGATACAGTTGCTCATGGGAGGCCCGCGGCCTAAAAAACACAAACTCACCCCCTGCTGTTTTGTTTCCCCACCATGGCAACCGTGTCCGTAGTGACGGGACAGAATAAGACCTACATATTGAGACCTTGATCAAGGGTGAGGGGAGAGATGAGGCTGACCTCCTGATAATCTGAATGTGTACGTGAAAACAGATGTTACAATACAATTCAGATCTATCCATTGGGGGGGAAAGCAAAAAGGATCAACTAAGGTCTAGATCTACTTCATTCATCTAGGCAACAATGAGGTTAAATCCCAGTTAAGAGGGAACATTCTCAGAATGTTCTCTCAACGTTCTGAACAAAAACATTATGCATCCTTCATGGAATTTTTTTTTTTTTTTTTTTAAATGTTCCAACTTGTTTCGGAATATTCAGAGACCATTTGAGAGGAAACAATTCCATAACGTTTAAAGAATGAACAAATGGAATGTTCCCTTAATGTCAGCATAACCAAGAAGAAAACATTTTGAATGTTCAGAGAACATTCAGAAATAACATTTTCAATGGGAATGTTAGCAAAACGTTTTTAGAACATATGTTTACTGGGATGTTATGCAAATCTAGACTTTTGCTGTAGAATCTCACACTCCTCTCCTCGAGAGTTTCAAAAGAAATCAACAATGTCGCAAAGAACATCACTATGAACTCAAACTTCAATCTTCATCTTTACTGTATGTCAGAAGTCATCTCATTTGTGTCTGTTTTTTTTTCTCTCATGAACTTCAGGAGAAACATCTGATGCAAAAGTGAAAGTAAACTCTGACCTATGAAAGAGCAACAGCATTGTGTATTACAAATCTTCCTGACTCCTCATTGGATGAAAGCAAATATGTCCTCTGGTTAGTCCAAGTGATGCAGCGTGATTTAAACAAAGAAAAGAAAGCTGTTTTTTTTAAACAATGTTAATATGTTTATCCGACTGTCTCACATTGCAATGAACTATACATATTCTTCAGACGTAGTCTTTACATTTTGACCATGAGTCTTTGCATGCACTACAAAAGGCTGACAAATGACTCCACAATACATGTTCAAAACTCGAATCACTGAAACATGAACACACTCCAGGTTCACAGTCTGCACAGATTGGACATACAGTTACACCGCGGGACCGGCACGACTGACAATGAGACTCTTCATGAGACACAAAAATACAAGATCTAAGTTCAAAAATATATACCTTTACATTTTGTCATTTATATTTGAAACGGTGCCCTGACTTTGTAAAGCAGCAGATAATATTAACATGAAGAATACTATCCTCTTAAGTTCTGTGGGTGGTGGGAACGCGCACACACACATACACACACACACACACACACACAACCTGCTAAGAAAATATCTGGGTCACATTTTAAACTCAGAATCCAAAAAAAATGCAAAATTTAATGACCAATTTTTTGTGCCCAATGGTTTTATTTTATTTTATTGTTTTATAGGTTTATTGTATAGTAATTATTTTCATTATGCAAAAGTGACATTAATAATAATAGTAATAATAATAATTATTATTATTATTCATATTGTTACAATCACTATTTCTAATAAACAATGTTCTTTTTTAACTTTTTTTAACAAATAATCCTAAAGAAGTTTCACAGTTTCCACAAAAATATTAATCAGCACAATTGTTTTCAACACTGATAATAATCAGAATTGTTTCTTCAGCACAAATAATTAATTAATAATGTGACACTGAAGACTGGAATAATTAAGCTGAAAATTCAGCTTTTATCACAGGATTATATAAATTAGAGTTTAATATATAATACAAATTGAAAATATTTATTGTACAGTTTTTACTGTAATCAAACAAATGCGGCAGAAGACTCTTTCAAAAACATAAAAAAACGGTCCTAAACTTTTGAATTATAGACTATATATAATTCATGTTGGTATTAGCAAAGCCTTTAATTTATAAATAAAAAAATGTGACTCATTTGCACATAAAATAAAATCTTACTGGTCTTAAAATAGGATTCTTTTTTTGTAATACACAATGCAGTTTATTTGATTTTGTGAAATGTGACCTGGACATGTTCTTGACGGGTTTCACACACGTGCACACACACACACACACACACACACACACACACACACACACACACACACACACACACACACACACACACACACACACACACACACACACACACACACACACACACACACACACACACACACACAGATGTGACAGCTCTAATCTCTCCATGGCTGAAAGAAAAGTAAAGATCTAATTAGAGCGAACGTGTTCACGGCGCAGAGCTGCCGCGCGTGTGTTTTCAGAGGCTCTGCTGCGGCGTCTGTCACGGACTGAACTGAAATCACAGTGTGAATCGGTGCAGCTTTGTTTCACATCATTATTGCACATCACATCTGATTGTTGCACTGGGAAAATTTTCCAGGAAACGGGAATGAGAAAGAGAACTGTGATAAATCAACACACACATATTCAAGACCCCATGACATTCAAATAGAGAGTTGTGTGGCTTCACATGTGCTAGCTAGAGCACTCTTAAGAGCTGACAAAATCAACTTTTTTTTTTTAAAGATTATACATTAAAAAACGAAAACATTTTTGCTTGATATGTAACTTAATTGGACATCATTGACTCATTGCAAACTATAGCATGTTGGTTATTTTTAAAACGAAAGAAAGAAAACTGCTTTCATGAGGTCTTCAAGTGTCCCATTTGAGATGAATATCGCACACACACACAGACAGACAACAATGAATCCACCAGAGATACTAGAGCACATAAAAGCATAAATGACTGAAGGTCACATTTATTAAACTGATCAAGTTTACTCTCTCTCTCTACTCTGTAGTTTAGTATAGTCGATACACCAATACTTCATTTTTAAACACTTGTGCCTCTACACATCTTAATACACTTATTGCACCGACAGAGGCCTTGGAAGGGGATTCGAGGGGGTGTTGGATTTGCTACCTGACACAGAAGGGAAGCCAAAGGTGGATGTGTGTCCTTTATACAGATGTAACATTTAAATGGAGAGCTGACTTGTTTTAAGCAGGGAACGTTTCACTATCCATTTCATGATTTTTTTTTTTTTGTGCCAGTTGGCATCAGTCTGTTTCCACACAGGACAAACGGCCAATTTCCAAAGGTCATGAGTAGTCCAAGCGATCGAGATGTCCGTAAGTGAGCTTTACGTTTCACTGAGCGTCCGCTTTCAGAACTGTCCAATCACAGGCTTATTCTATTCCAGACAGTCCAATCCAATTCATCAAATCCATCTGAGTCTCTGCTGGCCCCGCCTTCCCCGTCTCTGGCCGATATAAACTGTACGTCAGCCAGAGGTGATACAGTAGCTGCGAACGCAACAACATCCGCTGCATCAGTAATGCACCGCACAAATATTTGCAATTTCTTCTTATAAAAAGAAACATTTGTAGACAAAATATATTGCATATTTGAACAAGTGAATCTCATAAATATTGTCAAAAACATCTGGGTCAATTTCACCGTGAAATAAAAAATAAGAAATTATATTATGCATGAATAAAAAGGAAAAATATCCCATTTTAGGACTAAGATTTGCCATGTAATACTGTAACAGTATTAAAATCCATGGTTACTATAGTAAAATAAAAGCATAAACATTTCCGTTACTTGAAATGTACTAAACTTGGTTACAATATAAAGTTTCATTTGTTAACATTATCTGTGTTAGTTAACATGTTCATTTCAATATTTACTAGTACATTATTAAAATCAAAACTTGCAATACTATTTAATGAACCTCAGCAAACATGAACTAACAACGAACTAACATTAACAGAGATTAATACATACTGTTACAAATATAGTTGTCATTAATAGTTCATATTAGTTCATGCATTAACTGATGTTAACAAATGTAACCTTATTGTAAAGTGTTACCATAAAATAACTAATAAAATAATTTTATTATAAAACAATAAACTAAGGAATATATATATATATGCAGCAAAATAAAACTACTTTTGATTTTAAGATTAAATGTGACCAGATGTGTTTTTGTGAGATTCACCCTAACATCATAACATAACACAATTCATCTCCAAGTACATCTCTTATTGCATATATGATTATTATAAATATTCTGAATTCATGTACATATATTCAGTGATTTACAATCAAACATTCAGGACGTGCACAGTGAGCAAAACAGCATTTCAGGTGTGAACGTACAGTGCTCTTTATTGCTTGCGAAAGCGTTTCAGGTAACACACTGTGCAGGGTGTGGACAAAAAGTGGCAAATGAAGTTTATGCTGAAGATGCGTGACAGAAAAATCTCCCAATGCCAGTTGCTTAGCAACCTTCCCTTCTAGATTCACTCACATGATGCTCAGGACAAATCTCTGAATTATCTCTCGATTAAAATCCAGCATAATTAGCATTAGCTAAAAATACATATATATTACACAGAGTATAGAGGATGCAGATGAATGACTCAGGTGACATGAGTTGTTTGTCTGCAGTTCAAAATGAATGATGAAATATTTGAGATCAGATCATGTATTAAACTACTTATGACTGTGAATTTATGACTATGTTTCTGCAAGCATGAATAGAAATATGACTTTCAATTTACATCAAGAGAGCGAACTAAAATCACCATGAAAAGAAACGCGTTCCTGTGCAAACCCCCCCCCCCCCCAAAAAAAACCCCCATCAGTGCACTTTTAAATACATTAAGTTACACTTAGTAGGTTTTAAAAAAAAGTTTTAAAAGAAGTCTCTTATGCTCACCGAGGATTCTTTTAATAAATAATACAGGAAAAATTATGAAATATTATTGCAATTTAAAATAATTGTTTTCTGTGAGAAGATATTCTAAAAATGTAATTTATTTCTGTGATCAAAGCTTTTTAGCAATATTTTTAGCAATATTATTCCAGTGCCACACGATTCTTCAGAATTCATTCTTATATGCTGATTTGCTGATCATTATTATCTATTAATGGAGATATACATATATATACCCATATACATACATACACACATTCGTGTGTGTGTGTGTGTGTGTGTGTATAGTTAAAAAAAGGCATAATAAAAAAATTATTAACTATATATACTTCATGTGTGATTGAAAAAAATAACCGAATTTTTAAAATATTTTTATAAAAAATTATTTGGTTTAATTAACTCAACCAATCACTTTTTACACTGCATCTTGAGCACCAAATCATCATATCAGAATGATTTCTGAAGGATCATGTGACACTGAAAAAGTAATGATGCTGAAAATACAGATTTAATCACAGGAATAAATTACACTTTAAAATATATTAAAAAAGAAAACAGATCTTTTAGATTGTAATAATATGAAATAATTTTTCCTGCATTTTTATCAAATAACTCCAGCCTGTGTGAGCATTTGAAGTGCATTTGTTCCGCCTCTGAAATGTTTTATTTGTTCAACCCCTCCATTTCAAACAATTCGAACTCTTCATTTGTAATGGGTAAAACAGGTAGCGAAAAGCCTTTCATGTTGACTTTAAATGCTTTCTTTGAATTGTATCAACATCTGTCAGCGATTTGAACAAGTTAGAGCCAATTAGAGTCATTCTCTCTCCCCAGTGACATCATCACACAGCACGAGAGCGTCTGTTACCTGTGATTCTCGTCTGGGCCGTTCCCTCCCTTTTAAGACAGAACGTTCCCCTCTGTTCGGTTGAACCCCGTGAACACAAGCTCTGAGCAGTTATCTGTGTGTACAACCAGTGTATTGATGCCGGTTCAGTACATGCCAAGAGAGGGTGGAGACAGACGGGGAGCAGACAGAAGTCATGCATGAAACGGAAGCGAGCAGTTCACGGATTCTCCACTGCTTCAACCAGATCAACAACAACAACACACACACACACACATCTCCTATGATTTCTCTCTGCTGATGGAGACAGAGCGGTTCATGCACACATCGATGGCACGTCCATCAACAACAAAGTCAACATTTATACAGACAAACAGACAGTTTACGCACACGTGAATTCGTGCTTCAATAATTATATCTCATTCTGCTCTTGTTTTTGAAAGCATCAGTGTCAAATAGATCTGAAGTTAGATGATTAAATGTTTTCTGTTTCAGAGTTAATGCAAGAAAATCAATTAAAATGGGTGAAGCTCACAAAAGCTTTTAATTTTTTTTCCATTGTAACATTTTCATGAATTTTTTTTCATTTGAATTCCATCCCAAAAATATTTTGTCATTACTGAAATATATAAAATTTAAAATTTTAATGAAAGCAATTATGCATTATGGCAGTTATTTATGAAAAAATTTAATTATGAAACAATACAAATATACGTTATATATGTATAATGTGTGCAGTGTATGTGTGTATACACACACACACACACACACACACTTATGTTAGATGCAATGAACCAATTTGACAACACTAATATGCATAATACATTATTGTTAATTAAAACAATAAAAACTGCATACGATTCTACAAGAATGATAATCACTAATAGTCAGAATAATCACTAAGAATAATGGGAATTACAAACTAAATTATATGGTATTGATGATTTGAGGGTTTAATGTGTTAAACTGAAATGTTACAATGCAAAAATAAGTCTTAAAATAGGCTTAATTTATTTATTAAGCAAAATATATATTTTTTTCTATTATGATTTTGTGAGTTTCACGCTAACATTTCCTTTTTAAAATATTTTCATTTTTCTTATAATCACTCTACTATATTCATTCTATACATAATAATCATTATATTCACAGAGGGAGAGGATAATGTACAGCCACACTCAAAGTGGGCGGAGTCTCTGCATTACATTGCGCTATGTGCGAGTAGGCGTGGCCTCAGAAGATGGATGGGATAGGAGAACGGGTGCGGCGAATCGGACTGGGCGAGGTCACTGGAGAGAGACGGAGAGTGCCGGCTATGTTGTTTAAGCTTCTGGATTTCTCAAAGCCTTCAGATGTGAGAGAACGCAACATTAAGAGCACAAAAGACACACAAAACGAATACAAAAGTGTCTTGTGGGAGACATTCACAGACGAGCATGAGACGTGCACACACAAATAAGACCACATCACATTTACTGTGATCAGAATGATGCAATTTTCAAATACCAAAATGTCTAGAACACTTATTTTTGTTTTTCATTTTGATCACTGAAGATGTTTTGTGAGCAATCATGTGCTCAGTAATTATGAGAAACCAAACCGAATAGCTAAGAGATCAATACATTTCCTAAACAATCCATTACAATTACAACGATAACGATTTTCTCAAAGGACTAAAACACAGTTTGATTATGATGATGATGATGATGATAGTGATGATGATGAAGGTGGAGGAGGAAGATGAGGATGATAATGAAAACAAAATTCAAAGCCAGTCTGGATGGAAATGCCAACTAAAACTGTACAAAAGTTGCAAAAACCTCACAAAGCAAAATACAGAATGCATCTTGTTTCGAGTTTCAACAATGAGGAGCAAACAGTAGATCATAGAGTAGTGTACAGCAACAGTCCCGACCATATATGTAATTCTAGAATGTTGTTTACGCATCATGAAACGATGATCAATGCAAGTAAATGATAGTGATTAGTACAAACAGTATCATATATATCTGATTGTAATGTGCAGAAACAATACATCATGATGGAAGATGGTTATTCGGGGCTCTTGTCCTGATGATGCCTAAGATGAAATATTCAGAAAAATAAAATAAAAAACATTTATGTATAAAGAAATAATTAAATAATATATAAATTAATTGTTATTAATAAATACACAATTTTTAAATAATATATATATGTATAATATTGGTCCTGCAATATATGTCTTTAGCATGACATAAGGCAAAAACAAATTATTATAAAATGATACATATACACATATACATATATATACATATACATATATATATATATATATATATATACATATATATACATAAAAAATATATATATATAAAAAATAATTCAAAATGAAATGTGTTGATAAAAAAAATCAATACGAATCGGTAGTGACGACAAAACAATCATTCGTCAAACAGAAAAACTGTTGCAACATATCAGTGGGAAACTTACAGACTACATTATCTTCTCATGCAGTTACAAACGCAACATTTTGACTTTGGCACCTCTGAACGAGATGAGAATACATGTTCATAATTTCTTGAGTCAAGAAAGAGTCAAAGTTTGCAATATATCTCCTCCTCCCTGATAGTGAAACGTTTGCTCTGTCTGGATGCGCTTATGTTTGTAGTAAGACGCGTTCCTTCAATAAACTGACAGAATGCAGGTTCATGTGTTTACATGCCAAGAGAAATCCACGTAAATCTAGCTGTGACTATCGGTTTATGCTTAAGCCGTTATTAACTACTCTGATAAAGGAAAAGGGGTTAACACGTTTACACGAGCACATGCACTGTCGGCTTAAGCATAACAGAAGTACGAACATGCATGTAAACATACTTAAAAAAATACGAATGTTTAGCTGGTGCTGACCTTCTAATGCCCTTTAGCACTGGTGGTGTTGAGGGGACGCCAGACAGGGAAAGAGTTTGACCTTACAAACTCGGCCCCACCGGGTGCCTGCATTTCCTCAATGCCCTTGAGCTGGCCCACATTTAACCTCCCAGTAGGGATATTAGCCTATCATTTGTGTCTGTCAAACAATACAGCCATGTGGGCCTAGGGTGCCAACTCCACATCTGCCTTGTTATGGGGTCGGACTAGTTAAGTATTCATGCAAAATGCAAAAGCAATGAAAATGCACAAAAAAAATGTATACAACTAAATGATGCATAGTTAGGACAGAAAAAGACTCAAAGAGGATCTATTAAGACTTTTTTCAAAGGCTTGATTTTGTTTAGTTTTTTAGCTCTGTTAGTATAGGTTTTCATGCTTGCATATTTATTGTTGGATCTCGTCTCTTTCCAGTCTGTCAGAAACGCTCTGTTTAGTTCCTGTCTCTATGAAGCCCCTCCTTCTGAAAAGCACACTGTGCTCTGATTGGTCGGCTGGATCAGTGTGTTGTGATTGGTCAAGCGCTTCCAGTGTGTTTGGGACATCATAACTGCCCCTTTATTTTACGTGTGAATTATTTAATTGAGGAATATGTCATGTGTTTGTTCCCAAAAGAAACTCAAGACTATAATGGAGGCGTTTCATGGAGTTCAGAAACAGACATAAAGAATAACTCCCACTGGAGGGACTTTGTGCTTTACAGAGCTTTTTTATCGTCAAACAGCAACATTACATGCTAGAGAGAGTTAAAAAAGCATAAGCAGACCACTTTAAAAAGGGAGGAAAGGAAAAAAAAGACTCGTATAGAGCATGGCGACAACTATAAAATGATGGTATACAACATAAACCTTCTGAACAGTTAAAGTTCTTCATTTCCATCCATGAGTCAATGTTTGTGTCAATGGATGACAGATATAAGGGGTGAAATGGGTTTAGAGATTAGGAAATGTGATGGGCATTTGTTTGAACGTATATGCTAATAGAAGAGAATGGGAGGCTTTGATTGGAAGAGCTCATTATACCTGTTTTCCGAATAGCTACGTCTGCGTTGCAGGTGTAGTCGCTGGCGGCCAATAGGAAGCACGTGCCTTCTGTGTGACGGTCCTGTTCACGCACGCTGGAGTGGCGCATGGGGATCCGCTCCTCTGGAGACATTGTGATGTCACTTCCTGCGCTGCAGTCCGCAGACAACACTGGTGGGAAATGAAGAGTGTGAGTGGTGAAAAACAACATCTGCTTATTTGGGACACGGACTAGCTAGAGACAGAGGTGAGAGGTCAATCACAAGACGAAAATAGGAACGAAATTGGGTCGAACGAATGAGTCATCAGAAGCTGTGTGTGGGTCAGGGTTTAGATACATTGTGGGCATCAAATGTAGGATAGTGTAACCTGAAATTACCTACACCGTTAAAGAAGAACAGATTTAAAGAGCTCCTAAATAATGTCTTAATGAAAATGTAACAATACAAACAGGCAGCATCTGTGAGAGATGAGACAAAATATCATTAACTCATAATAACATCAGCAGAAAGCAATGGAATATTATGCATCACTAGGATTTGGAAAATAACTTTTATATGAAAGATGTGTATTATCTCACAGCAAGGTTCTTTTGGATTAACTTTCTTGTAATTTGTATGTTGCATTATTGACTAATATCCATCGGTTAATTTCAGTCCATTGACCATAAATAAAATATGCATTTACATGTGTATTTTTGTACTTCTCAATTGATCATGATCAACGGAGCCCCTAAAAGGGACATGATGATGAGGGGGGACAAACAAATATATTTCAATGCTTTTACAGTTTTCTTTTATCTGGGTTTTGTGAACAAACACAACATTTTGTTAGGGAACACAAAAGCATTGAAATATAATATTTCAGTTTCACCTGACCCAAATAAGATCAATTGCTCCTATATATGTGTACTTTGCTTTTTCCAACTGTTAAATCCTGTGAAAATCATTGAACAAAGCAGATCACAAGTCTAACCAGCATCACTCCATTAAACTGCAGTCTTAAAATTCTCACTATTGTCTCAACATTCAGACTGAAATATCGCAGTGAAATCCAGCCCATCTTCAGGCTCCTGAATGCATCTCCGTGGCAACAGGCGAGCAGCATTAGATCTGCACCCTCTCTTATGCTCAGCTCTCCAAGGAATATCTCAAACGCCATCAGCTTTAACCCTCCAGTAAAAACACACCTGACTCAAAGGAATAGATGGCATAGTGCTCAGTTACTGGGTCTTTAAGATACAGGTCAGCAGTCAAACACTCCTTACTTGTTTTCGATTCAAAAACAATGATGTCATTAAAGTCTCATGCCTTTCATTGGTTATTATGGCCATGTTTACACCTGGTATTAAGATGCTTTTTGGTCGATCGGATTCCAAGTAGACAAGTGAGACACGTTACACCTGGTGTTTAAATCCATCTCTTTTGTCCCGATTTCTTCGAGGGGAGGGTCTATGTGAGGGTAAATGACTGGGATTTTTCAGATCTTTCAATCTAATGGACAAAATAACTTAAACAGTTTATATATGAACTTGATTGGAAATGACAAAAAAGCACACGGAGAGCATCAGCTTTCATTTCTGCTCTGACAGCCACAAGACCAGTCGAACACTGTGAGTGTGTGACAAAGTCAGGAAGGGTGAGAGAACATTGTGCTTGAACTTTGTGAAGATGAGTTCAGTAAAGCCTCAGTTTCCTCTCAAACCGTTTTCTTCTCCTAATCTTCTCCTATCCGTGTCTGATATGTCTGGCTTTCCTGTAGCTTAAACAGTAGAGTGTGGTGCTTACAACCTCAAGGTCATGGTTCGATTCCCAGGGAAAGCAAGAACTGATTAGAATGTCAATGCGTTTCTTGAATGCAATGCAAGTCACTTTGGATAAAAGTGTTTGCCAGATGCAGAAATGTAAATCCGCTCTGGTCTGTCATGTCTCTGAACCAGAGCTGCGGCAGTTTACTGACACTAACATGAGACTTCATTTCTCCAATGGAATGCATATTTACACTGTCTGAATCCCTATCCCTTATATAGTGCATAAAACAGTAAACGTGTGAACAGGTGAGCGATTTCAGCCACAGCTTCAGCATCTCTTTATAATGTAGGGGGCGGGGCTTAAAAGTAGGGGCTTGTAGGGGCTTCCTTATTGGTGGAAGTGAGAGACTAAGTTTTGAATGCTGATATCTTCTAAATGCAATTTGTGTCATTGTTTTGGACCCTAGCTTATAGATAACAGTAAGACTGACATTCATACTAAAAGACAAAAAAGCCATTTTGATTTCACAGGGACTTTAAATGATGGCATGCATTGAGGAACAGGCTCTCACCTGAGCGGTGGCGTTCTAGTCCTCTGCTCTGTCCGAGGCATAGCTCTCCCTGCGTGCTGTTGCATGCTGTACTCAGATCCGTTTTGCAATAAGACGGTGAGCCAGTCTGCACAACCTGAGGGATGTGTTTCTTTCTCTTCTTGGGGAGCTTCTGTTTGGCCATGGCTAGCGAGTAGTACATGCCAAAGTTATTGACTATGACAGGCACCGGCATAGCTATCGTAAGCACGCCAGCAAGAGCGCACAGCGCGCCCACAACCATGCCAGACCACGTTTGAGGGTACATGTCTCCGTAACCCAAGGTGGTCATAGTGACCACAGCCCACCAAAAGCCAATGGGGATGTTCTTGAACATAGTGTGATGGCTGGCTGTAGGGTCATTCGGACTGGCTCCGATCCTCTCAGCGTAGTAGATCATGGTGGCGAAGATGAGCACGCCCAACGCCAGGAAGATGATGAGGAGCAGGAACTCGTTTGTGCTCGCACGGAGAGTGTGTCCCAGTACACGAAGGCCCACGAAGTGGCGCGTCAACTTGAAGATCCGCAAGATGCGTACAAATCGCACCACCCGCAAAAAGCCCAAAACATCTTTGGCTGCTTTGGAGGAAAGTCCGCTCAATCCAACCTCCAAGTAAAATGGCAAAATGGCCACGAAGTCTATGATGTTGAGGACGCTCTTGACGAACTCTAGCTTATCTGGACTGAACGTCACGCGCACCAGGAACTCGAAGGTGAACCAGAGAACACAAACTCCCTCCACGTAGGTGAGTGCCGGATCCGTCTCAATCTCGTACTGCTGACTGGGGTCCGTGAAACTGTCGTTGCGAAGCACGTCCGTCTTGTTGATGATAGTGTTGAAGGCCTCATGGGTCTCCAGGCAGAAGGTTGTGATGGAAACCAGGATGAAGAACAAGGAGGCGAATGCAATGAACTGGGAAGAGAAAGAGAGACGGAGAAGTGAATGCAATTTCAAACAACGCAACTGTATTTACGAGGTCAGCTCTTGTTTAGCTTGAATGGCACTGACATCCATTAGCAAATATTTGTAAGCTGTGAGCTCTCAGTCTTTATGCTGTTATTCAATGTCCATTTGTCCTTGTTTTTATTTGTTGAGTCTTAAAAAAAATGCTGTGTTTTCATGGACACAGTGATAATATTTCTATGAAAGCATGTGAAAGCTTTGACAAGCAGTGTTGGGAAAACTGTAGCTATTTGGGATGGGCAATATGTTTTCAAATAAAATATAGGCAAAAAATATATAACTTAAACTTAGATTTTTATATTCAATATATTTATTTTATTTTTTATACATACATTTATGTATTTATTTATAATCAAAACAGTATTTGTTTGACAAAAGAAAATGGTGATTTTTTATTCACTAAATTACTGTAATAGATATGAATTATTTTCTATATTATTACCAAAAAAATGCTAAGAGGGTAATTTGGGACTCAAATTAATCGTTTTCAATTGATTCATAAACCATCTAAGGGAACAGACTCATTCTTGTGAATTGGTTAATTCAATAAATATGCATTTTATTATTAAAATGCAATTCCCAAAGCTTCATATGAGGGAGCGGCGCAACAATTTGGGAAGGCACATTTATTTTATAGTATTAAATGTATTGCTCATCTGTAGTAAAACAGCATTCAACGTGACATAAATAGCATTGCACTTTTAGTCAGTTTCTCTCCACCACCGTTGTCATGATAATATGAGACACACCAAAACAAAACACTCTTCTAGTATCTTGGCCGGTCATCGGCGTGTAATATTTAATGTCAATAAAAGCCGTCAAATGAGTGAGTCAGACCAGCAGCTGCGCTCAGCCCACACAACAGCACTCCAGCCCAGTCTGTCAACACATCACATTAATATACACACAATTATTCAGAAAGCACACATCGTAACAGACCCTGTGTGCCGTCACTCAACCACAAACAACGTGTACTCGCGTAACTCAATGTTAAACACAATTATGGCAGTTACTGCACTCGTATCTCAACCTTGCATTCATGGGGAGCCTGCTAGAATAACAGATCAGCACAGAAATGAAGAGACTCCAGTCAAAGTATTGCTAAAGGCAGTAGCCAACGCTACTGAATGTGAAAAGACATCAGCGCGGGACAGCCTGTCCCCTCTGGATACCGTCTCAAAGGGGCCTGTCTCTCGCTTTTACTCTTGCTTTGTTTTAGCGTCCTAATGAGGCTTTAACTCGTCTGGAGGGCTATAATCACCACAAAGCCAGCAGAAATGATCAGGACCAAAGCATTATGGGATGAGACGATGAAAACAACCTCCAAACCCACTATAATAGGGCCTTTGTTGGTCTACTGCACGTGCGGTACACTTGTAAGTAGTATCTAATGATCTTGTCATCCACAGCAGGCTTCAGAAGGCTCCCATGAACTGATGCTGCTGTGGCTAATGTGGGGTTTAGCAGTAAACGCAGCTGGCAGTGATCTGTGTGGGGTTTCACATCCGCACTAACCTCACTTTGCACCCTGTGACTTCATTAGCCGAGCAAGCAGCCTAAAGCTAAAGCTATACTGTCATGTGTACACTTCTACCCCCAGTTTCACAGACAAGGCTTAAGCTAGTCTCAGACTAAAATGCAAGTTTGGGCTGTTTAACTGAAAGCCACTTGCACCGAAATATCTTAAAATATGTCAGTTCCATTGTATGCACACAGTAATATTTTCTTTCTTAAAGAGCATGTTTATTAAAGCTACGTGAAGGGCTGGTTTCACAGACAGGGCTTACATTAAACCAGGATTAGCACTTAGTTCAATTAGGACATTTAAGTAGTTTTATGTAGTTTCTAAGACTTTTTTTATATGCATCTTCAGACAGAACAATGGCACTGACAAATTTTAAGATATTTCAGTGCATGTTGCTTTCAGTTAAAACAGCTCAAACATGCATTTTAACCTGGGACTAGCTTAAGCTTTTTAATTTAAATGCCCTAATTGAGCTCAGGCTTCATCCTGGCTTTATTCAAGCCCTGTCTGTGAAACCGGGCCACAGTAAATAATTTGCTCTGATTTTAAAACCTAGTGAGCTGCTCAATTAGGCTGCATTTTAACGCAACTGAAAAAAAATAAATAAATGTCTCTGCAAATTCTATGGAGACAGATTTGTGCCTCAGTCTAAAAACAAAACAAAAAGGCATTTGTGACGTAACATTTCAAACAAGAAATCGTTATTAGATAATAGATATTTAATTTAGAGAGATATGTAATTTAGATAATTTAATAATAGGCCGTATTTGGCCTATTATTGATCGTGATATAGACTTCAGTGAATATTATATTAGATGGCAGCAAAGACTTCATAAGTGAGTCAAGTTGACTGCTGTCATGGGAAATCTTTTAAAAAGTACAAAGACAAAGATATCGCTTTTCTCAGCAGACATTCAAAGAGATGTTTATAATAATTATAATATTATGGATATCAGATGCAGGTAATACACTTGTTTAGATCATACATACTCTCTACATAGTGCAATACACAGCAATATCGCGCTGAAATTACTCATATCAGGGGCGTTTCCTCCAATGAGGCAAGTGAGGCAGTGCCTCAATTTGATGAGAGAATAATCCATATTAGAAAAATAAAACAATGCAAATATTACAAAATATGGGGTTTTATTTCAGTTAGGATGTTGCCTTAGAAGGCAGTCTATATAAACAGTAGACAGCAACACAGCTAGGTTTTAAAAATACACCTCAATAAGAAAAAAGCAGTTGCCCAGGAGCAACACTACTTAGTGTACAAAAGACACCATTTGACAGTTGCGTTGGACAGATTAGAACACCTGGAAAATAAAATTGTCATTTCGAATACGTTCCGCATGACAGAAAAATCTATTTGAAGGAGTTGAGCTCTTTTGAAGAGAGGCTGGTATTTGTATTGATGTTGGGGGTGCTTTCTATGATGATTTAGAGGCTTTATACTCCTCTTCATTTAAGTCTGTGGAAAATGGATCAAATGTGTACTCTTCTCACACTCCCCGATGTGTGTGTGAGTGTGTGTTGTGCCACGTGGTCTGGACAGGTTGTGATGCTAATAAAAGAAAGTTCTGCTTTTTATCTTAAGCTGCTTAAACATGGAGATTGATTTGTGTGTGTGAAGCTGAAGACGTAGCGGTCACGGTGAATCCGTGAGTGTGTTTTTGGCTGTGACTGAAGGTCACCTGTGGATGATTCTTTCAGAACCCCCAGCTCTTAACATATGGCAGACACAGCACCGTCTCCCAGGCAACAGTGTCAGGGAAAAACTCCACGACAACGAGACCCTGGTGTGTCAGACTCCTCTGAGCTTGATTACTAGAACACACTTCTAAATCTCTCTCACACACACTATAGGCGTAATGGTGCAAACTGTACATTCTCTTCACCTATTCTATCCCCTAAACTTAGCCATCACACAAAACTTTTGCCATTTTTGTAATGTCTATAAAACACTGTTTAGTATATTTTGTAAGCCATTTAGTTTATGACACAGGAAGTGTACTTGTAATTATAATTTAGCTTCTACATTGTAATACACATGTCATATGTAAACTATGTGTATATACACACACTTACTTGGCTATCTAAATGAGGATTTTTTTTTAGTAATGTAAATTTAATTAAATAAAATGTGGAATGTGTAAATGAGGATGTTAACTAACATGATGACCGACAAGCCAGCATGCAACAATGTTCAATTCATACAAAAACAAAGAGTACATACTTTTAGAGCACAGAATAAGTAGAGGGATTGAGATGCAGCATGTGCATGATGCTGTGAATGACACAATAGTCAAATATGGAAGCAGCTTAATTCCTTTGTAACAAAATAATTATATAATAATTTATGTTTGATGTTGGTGTTATGATGACGAGCTCCGCACTCCCCCCCTCTGGCCACTGGAGGGAGCTCTCACACGTATACTGACACACACACTACATTTCCCATGATGCTGTTCATTGGACTGATCATCGCACCAGCTGCGAACCATCACCCGGACTATAAAAGACTCACACACACACACACACACAGTCATGGCGAAGTCTTGATTTGCTGTGGTGATCATTCTGATCGTTTATATTCCTGTCTTGTTTTCCTGTTACTGATTCTGTTGTTACCCTTATTGATTCTGTCTGCCTGCCCCGACCTTTGCCTGGATTATTGCTCGTGATTGTTATCTGCCTGTCCTGACTTCCCCGCCTGTACTACGATTCTGATTCTGTCTGCCTGCCTGCCTCGACCATTGCCTGGATGATCATTTATGTATGTTCTCTGTCTGCCCTGACTATCTGCCTGTACGACTATTCTTATTAAAGACACACTATTGGATCCCTGCCTGTGAGTCCTTTAGTTATAGATGGCTTGAGAAAGCCTGACCAGAAAGTTTGAAGTGATTTTAAAAGCTGGAAGTTTGAAGGTTTTGAAATAGTAAAAAAAAAACGATTTATCACACGGAAGGGTAGCTTTCTTGCATTGTGGGATGCAGATTTTCTGTGCAGTGTGCTTTGTTGTTTACTGCAAATTTGGACAAGTTTAGTGTTTGCATTCATACATTCAGAAAAATCAGCATAATTAAGTAATTCACGACAACTTAACACGGTTTAAAATGTTCACTTTTGCATAATGCATCACATATTACTTCTAAACATGGCATGTACTCAGCACACTAGTGAACATAAAACAGTCGGAAGTTATGAATACAGATGAAGTCTGACATCGTGATTTTAGTCCAGAATCATTTATTTGCAAGCCTGTGAGATGAAGCCTAAACGCTGTGATTCATCGTCACTCAAATATTAATCGCTGACAGCCACACACACACACACACACACACACACACACACACTGACAGCTAGTCTGTTATTATCTGACTAATGCATTGCAAGTAGTTCACACACTTATGAGGGGTCTGGGAGAGATCCCTGTGGCGGGAAAACGATGAATGTCACATGAAGGGTGAAAGCACATCAGAGTCACTAATGGCTTTCAGAGGAAATCTGCTCTGAGGTTCGGTTCGTCACGTATGTCTGTGCGTGAGTTATGTGTGTGAATCAAGTCTACAGGTGTGTCCTAGTCCCTGTTCAACAGCAGGAGCAAGAAGTCATTTCACACGAGCAGAGGGACGTTCCACATGCACACTCGCTCCCGGCATCCAAGTATTATGTAGGTCATGTACAAAAAGAAAAAAAAAGAAGGTGTCTGTGGATCTGTTCCAAAAACAAGCAAGCTACACCGGCAGCTGCCTTCTAAGGCAATATCCCAACAGGAATAAAAGCTCATAAGTGACTGTTTTAGAACACTCTACATGGACAGCAACTCTGTCCGACCCATAAACAGTGCTTCTCACATGGACACTTGACTCATAGTTGATTTTTAATCAGCATGCTAAAAAAAACACAACAATATTCTAATAAACCAATTTCATTGCAACCATTCAAAAGTTTGATGCTGGTAAGAGTTTTTAAAAAAGGGTTTTAAAAGAAGCCAATCAAAGCTGCAAATATTTGAACACAAGAATTGTGAAAAATTAATAGTTTAAAATGGCTATTTGATTGTTTTGTATGTGAACTGTGACATGTAATTTATTCCTGTGATCAAAGCTGAATTACTTTCACCATCATTACTCCAGTCTTCAGAAATCAATCCTGCTCAAAAAAACGTTTGTTTTTATTATCTATCCCATGAGGCCACAGTAGAGGATTTATGAATGGCAGTGAAGTATGAATATGTCCAGATTACAGTCATACTATATACACAACATCATTTTATGGTGGTCATGAAGTAATGACTTATTCAGAATAAGTACCTACTCAAAAGAATATGTGATTTTGATGAGCCTTGCGCTTACATATAAAATATACTCAATATACATGCAACTGACTCACTTTATTCCAGATCATGTTCCCCACTCAGCCTGTTGCAGTGCATTGTGGGATTGCAATCACTTGCCAAACTTCCAAATGTCACAAGAAGTAACTTTAATAAGCATAAAAATGGTGCACAAAATGTTGAGAAAATGGTGCATTTTCATCTATTATTTATCCGATTTTGTATTTTGTGCACTATGCAGATTGATCAGTGTGTGAAAGTACCGATGAGTTGTACCAATCCCTGATGAGTTGTCTTACTGTCTACTTTCTTCATAGGCAGCATCATAACTGAAAATGAACCTCATAATTCACTGATCTGGAACGCTCAAATCTTGATAAGAAACTGCGTTAGAATGTTGCTTAGCTAAAAATACACCGTGGTAACACCGTAGTAAGGAAGAAAAACAGACAACACACACAAATATTGGATAAAACAGTCCATTCTGATGCAGATTTTGAAGGCAGTGTGTGTGTGTGTGTTAATATCCAAGCATGCAATCTGGTGTTCTTCTGTTTTGTGCATTATGAATGGCCATCTACTCTTCTATCCACAGCAGTTGCTGTTTAATTCATTTCATGCTCTTTCAATAAAGCTTGATGGGCTTTTGACAGTCGGACCGGAGAGATCAGCCCATGCCCATCTAAATGCCATTACAGTCACATCACAGCGTCATATCAAGTTTTCAGGGCTCTCAGTAAAACGAGAGTTCATCAACATGCTGAGATCATGATTGTGTGCTTGAGAAGAGGCACATACGCCGTGTTGGGAATGGCATAACACAGGACTGCAAATTGCTGATTAAAACTGAATTCAGGATATCATTCTACTCTTACTAGCTTGGCAAGCACGGTTATTATGGCTAATACTCTATTTCTGCCATATAAAAATATGAAAGAGTAGTACACTACTATCCGATTCAAAACAGCCATAAAGCTAACCCATTTTAAATATAATTTTAATATTTTCAGTTTCTTACAGAATTGTCCCACAATTTGTTCAAACTAGTGCATTAACATAACTCTATCAATGCGATTTCTTTTTAAATGAAACGTTATGTTGCGATTTAAACATCCAGTCACATTAACGCAGTTAATGAATCAGTCAAAATGATCGATTCAATTCACTGGTGATTCATTGAAGGAACCGACTCAAGAGTCAACTGCTCATGAATCAGATTATACTGTTTATTTTTGTACACGGACAGAAAAACAACCCAGCAGAAACTCATGCTGTCATTCTATCATTTCTTTTGACACCAAATAGCGGCACAACAAACACTGATCCAGAGAATCAACTGACAGATTCTGCCATCTCTCTCTCTTAAACGCCCGAGACGTCTCTTTCAGCGAGTCTGATATGATCTGTGCTCACGGTCGTATTAGCCATCTGTTCATCACTCCTACTCCTAAGCGGCGTGTCAGTGACGTCATCAGCTTGGTGGTTCCTACTGTACAGTCAGAAGCTCCCGTACAAACACACACCGTCCCGCTGGCGTCCCTGCAGGTAGTGGCATATGTCCTGATCATGTGTGTGATCTCACGGCAGGATTCCCACTCTAATGACAGACATGCAGGCCATGAAAATCCTTATAAACAACACTGCACAACAAGAACATGAACTCCATTCACTTAGAATATTTGAAGATGGCCTCTATCAAACATAATTTGACTGGATTTTAGTCTATTTTCTCAACTTTCCTTTAATGCACGTTTATGGAAGCTGATTTCTGCCACAGAATAAAAAAGTATAATTGTGTCTTTTTATCTCACAATTGCAAGTTAACTGTATCTCTCAAAATCTCAATTCTACTTTTCCTAGTAATTGCAAGTTTATATCTTGCAAATCTGCCTTTTTTTCAAAAACGTGACAATTATATTTCTCAGAATTATGACCTTATAACTCACGATTGACAGTTATCTCACGATTCTGAGAAAAAAAACCGTCAGAATTGCAAGTTGTAAAACACAGAAACTGAAGTAACTGTTAGTAACTGAATGTGGTGTGACAAGAAACATTTAGCTGATTTGTGCACAAATTCACTTGTATTCGTACGCAGATTTTTATCCTTTAAATAAAAACAAAAAACAATGTTCAACATGTAGTTATGGCCTTTGTATGCATGTTATTTCAAATAAAATTATGAAAAAGTTCAAAGATCTGGTAACAAAAACCTTTGAACTGCTTCCTTGCATTTGCTTCTATTTGCATAAGCAGCGTGACCTCATATGACATCATCAGACAGGAAGTGGCTACTTTCCTTCTCAATCAATATTTGCTTGGGTCCAGGAGGAAATACTGTATGCTTGATTGGCTGGTTTAATCCCGCTGTGATCAGGGAGTAATTAACATCCATCTAATTGATTTGCATTACTGTGGTTTCTCGCATGTCACACATGCTCAGCAGAGAAACGAGCGAGAGAGAGAGAGAAACACGAATGTACAAGACCAGATGTTTAAATTCACTACAAACATTTATTCATTAAGCGTGTGTGAAATAGAATACTCAAATGAAAATAAATTTAGGATGATATTTATAATTACATCCCTCAACCTTCATTGCAACATTACTGCAATTTGCAAGACTTATAGTTATTTTGATGTGGACTGACATGGTTTTATTTATTGATTTGATCCAAAATAATCCAAGATAGCGTATTGAGAAAAAAAATTCATGCTCACTTTATTGACAAAAAATAACAAACAAAAAAAGCATAAAAATCTATTTACCAATTTACTTAATTGTAACATGAAACATTTTTTATTAACATTTTTTCAATATAAATTGCAATAAGGTTCTATTAGTTCACATTAGTGAACAAATTAAGCAATTAGTAATCTTAATTTCAACATTTGCTAAAGCATTATTAAAATACATAGTTTATATTAATCAATGGACCTGTGCAAACAATGAATTAACTGTAACAAAGGACTTATTGTTAGTTAATGCATTAATTAATGGGACCTTATTTTAAAGCATTACAATTATTCCTTACGTTTGACTCCCCTTACCATTTTTATATATTTAATGTAGAGTCTGACCAGGTTTCACTGCTAGTTGAATTTTAAATACAAGTTCATTTGTCAAATATCATTGTAAGTTGTTTATTTTTAAATCAGTCTGAATGTCTTAAATATTATATTTTCCCCATGGTGCTCGTCACAATGCATGCTGGAAGAAACATTGTATATTTGTGCTTAAATGAAAAATGTGCTTCCTGAACAGTTACCTACGTAGACAACTCACTCACACAGAGCTTCTCCTTCCTGCTGTGTTTCTGTAGGTTATAAAAAGGTTCAGCAGCCGATCGTGCGGCTCCACAAAGACTGTCATTGTGTTTTCTTCTCATATCGGGGGTACCATGGAAACCACACCCCATCTCTCTCCAACGCGCTTGCTTTCTCTCCGCCGTAACGAGGACGAGGGTTGAGAGAGAAGACAAGCGGAACGGGAAGAGTTGGGGAGGAAAACAACCCAGTTTGGCACAGAACGCAGGGATTTCCCTCGCAGCCGCACTCGCACACACGGATGTCACAGACGCACATCTAAACAATGAAAGGTCATTCTGTGTGTCCGTGGGATGAGAGCAGAAAAGATGGAAATAACAGCAGATGGAGACCAACAGAAACTGAATGCAAATGACACACAAACCCTCAGCACATGACAAAGAGATTTACTCCTCTCGCTCTGACAGGCTGTCCGGCTTGCTTGGGGAAGCCGGTTAAACTCGCACGCTCGGCACGCTGCCAGCAGCCCACGTAAAAATAGAATATCAAACACTTCCAAGCCTTCTCATCTTAATTCAGTGCAACTTCAGCACTCGTGAGAAGAGCTAGATAGACAGTCTTGATGTTAAAATGCTTTAAATGTACTGACATCACACTCTCACACTATACTGAAAGAGTGTGTGTGTGTGTGTGTGTGTGTGTGTGTGTGTGTGTGTGTGTGTGTGTGTGTGTGTGTGTGTTTGTGTGTGTGTTTGTGTGTGTGTGTGTGTGTGTGTGTGTGTGTGTGTGTGTGTGTGTGTGTGTGTGTGTGTGTGTGTGTGTGTGTGTGTGTGTGTGTGTGTGTGTGTGTGTGTGTGTGTGTGATTTATAGGGATGCTCCGATCAGGACTTTTGCAGCCGATACTACTACCGATTTCTTGTCATCATGATCAGTCGATGTTGTTCCCAATCCCAATCACGTGATACGTAAGCCATTTCACCCTGAAGGCGTATTTAATGATTTCACGTGATTTCAAATGACATGCTTAAAAGTAATGGCTCACTTTTATTAACAAGGACAGTTTCGCTAGATAGAAAACCTTTGACATTTTGACGAAAATAGATTTTGATCATGTTTGCAGGTTCTTATAACACTGTTGAGAAAACATTACCAAATAAAACATTTTTTAAGTATGCAATTTGTTTTGTTATTGTTTATGCTTGAAATGATGACTATTAGAAATTATATGAACGGTCATAAAATAAAGTTTGGTTTAGCTTTTGATGATCTTCCAGTGCCGTTTCAGCTGTGTGCTCCTATCCTATTCTATGGCGCACAGTAAATCAAGACCTGTCAATCTAAAAGATTCATCCAATATGTGAATTTTACAAAAGCCTCATCTGTATACGGTTTATGTGTGTCGGCGGCCACTTTTTATCTAATCAAACTGCAATTGGTTCATGAGATCGGCCAAATATAGTGACTCTCGATCAAATCTCAGAATGCGAATATCGACCGATACACATCCCTAGAGATGTATTGCACTTTTATGTTTCGAGTCAAAAGAAAGAAAGTAACAGTTTAAACAGTCTGTAACATTATAAAAAAAGAAATCTGTAAAATTGGTGTTAAAAAAACAGCTTAAATTTCTGTTAAAAAAATAATAATTCTTCAATATTTGACAGTTTTCAGCTTCTCTCTTTTCAGTCTGTCTGTAACTTTTGGTTGGGTCTCCCAAAACCAACTATAGTCACAAGCGCCATAATTACCAACACAATTCAAAAGAACCTGTTACTATAGTTGGCTTATGATGTTTTAAGAAACGCTCTGTTTAGTTCCCATCTCTATGAAGCCCCTCCTTCTGAAAAGCACACTGTGCTCTGATTGGTCAGCTTCATTGGAGTGTTGTGATTGGTCGAGCTCTTCCCGTGTGTTTTTTCATTCATCACGTTATGAATAATGTGATATGTTAGTTCCCAGAGGAAACTTAAGACTATAATGGAGGGAAGAGGATCTTTGCAGATCTTTTCCATGCTCAAACAGCAACATTTAAATGTCCTTCTATACTGCTTTGTACCTGTATAGCCGTCACAGTAATGCAGGCGGGTAAAAGAAACAAAGCTGACAGGTGCACATAGTGTCATATACTACTATGCTGACGGTCGCGAAGCGACAATGTCTGTTTCCATTTTCTCTATGTTACCGCAGTTCTCCATTCACTTCTCTGTTGAGACAGCTTAGCCCAGGATTCCAGCTTGATATTTCTCTGCTTCAGGTTTCTCTTGATGGTATCCTTATATCGCAGTTGAGGTCTACCTCTCTTCCTTTGCCCAACAGGCAGCTGTGAGAACAAGATCTGTTTTGGAAGTCTATCTTGTGGCATCCTCATAAGGTGTCCAGTCCACCGAAGATTCTTTCTGATCAGGAGGTCTTCCATGGATGGTAGTCCTGTTCTATCTAAAATTTCCTTATTGGTCATCTTGTCCTTCCATGTTATCTTCAAGATGGACCGAAGATGCCGCATCATGAAGGCATGAAGCTTATTCACATGGCGACTGTAAACTGTCCAGGATTCGGCTCCATACAAAAGGGTAGATATAATTATTGATCTGTAGATCTTGCCTTTCACCTTTATGGACACATGGTGATTGTTCCAGAGTCTCTGGTGCAGCCTGCCAAAGGATGCACTAGCCTTGGCCATTCTTCTCTGTATCTCAGAGTCAATTTGTCCGTCTTTTGCAACTGTGCTACCAAGGTAAGTGAATTCTGGGACAGAGTTAAGTTTGTTTCCATCTACCATAATATCCACCTCCTGGGTTCTTGAAGAGTTTGGTTGGTACAGCACTTCTGTTTTCTTGATGTTAATCTTTAGGCCGAACTTCTTTGATGCATCAGAAAAGGCATTTAAGATTCGCTGAATTTCTTGTGGAGAGTGGGCAAGTAATGCACTGTCATCCGCAAACAAAAGATCCCTAATCAGTACGAGGGTACTCTTGGTCCTTGCTTTGAAATGTGTGGTATTGAAGAGGTCAGCATCTTGTCTTGACTGAATATAGACACCATCTTTCATGCCCTGAAAAGCACCTTCCAGTATTGCTGATAGATATATGGAAAAGAGTGTTGGTGCCAACACACAACCTTGTTTGACACCATTGGTAACGTCAAAAGACTCTGAGGTTTCTCCTTCAACAGTGACATTTGCCTTCATCCCTGTGTGAAGGGATTCAATCATGGATGTAAACTTCTCAGGGCATCCATACTTCCTTAGTAGCTTCCATAGTCCTGTCCTTCCCACTGTATCAAAGGCCTTTGTAAAGTCAACAAATACCATGTACAGTGGCTGGTCCTGTTCTATACACTTTTCTTGTATCTGTCTGAGGCTGAAGATCATGTCTATGGTACTCCTATTGGGTCGGAATCCACACTGTGACTCAGGAACTACTTCTGGGGTGATGTACTGGGAAATCCTGTCTAAGAGGATCCTGGCAAGGACCTTGCCTGCAGCAGACAGGAGAGAGATTCCTCTGTGGTTCCCACAATCTGTTCTGTCTCCCTTCTTGTAGATGGTTACAATGGTGGCATCCTTCCATGCTTGCGGGACTGAGCCTTTTTCCCAAGCCTTGCATATCAATTTGTGCAGCTTAACAAGTAGATTGGTACCTCCGTGTTTCCATACTTCCGCAGGAATTCCATCTCCACCTGGGGCTCTGCCATCATTCAGGCCTGCAACCGCTTCCGATATCTCATCCATGGATGGAGTCTCATCAAGGTAAGTTTTAATGGTACGCTGCTGTATGTTATCAAGGGCTTCAGGTTCAAACTCGCCTGGAACGTTTAGAAGCTTCTGGAAGTGCTCACTCCATCTTGCTAGAACTCTCTTATTATCAGTGAAAATCTCATGCCCGTCTGCTGACTTCAGCTGTACAGGACCTTTTTTCCGGGGGCCCCAGACTTCCTTGAGTCCACTGTAGAAGCCCTTCATGTCATTTCTGTCCGCAGCTCTCTGTAGCTCATTTGCTTTTCTGTCCCACCAGGCCGTCTTAAGAGAACGGGTGTGCTGTTGGAGTTGTCTGCAGGTATACTTGTACGCTGCAGTAGTTGATCTGGTACTCCTGGTCTGCAGCACTTTCTGATGGGCTTGGTCTCTATCATTCAACAGTTGTAGTAGTTTCTGGTCTTCGGGATCAAACCAGTCTTGATGTCTTCTGTTGAGCTTGCCAAGAGACGTTTTTGTTGTGTTGTATACCACTTGTTGTAGGGCTGTCCATTCCTGGTCCACTGAAGATCCTTCATCTACATCAAGTCTGTCGATGGCATCATTCATATCTCTCGCTAGGCTCTCTCTATAATCAATGGCTTTAAGTTTCGCTATGTTAAGCTTGGATGGTTTCTTAGGGCCTTGCTTATTGTACTTCTGTCGGAGGCGAAATGCCACTTTTGATCTCAGCATCTGATGATCAGTCCAGCAATTTGCTCCACGCATGACTCGGGTACTGCAGAAGTCCATCTTATCCCTGCATCTTGTTATTATGAAGTCTATCATGTGCCAATGTTTGGAGCGAGGGTGCATCCATGTGGTCTTCCTTTCGTCCCTCTGCTTGAACATGGTGTTTGTCACTGTCAGTTCAAATTCGGAGCACAGGGAAAGTAGGAGCTCTCCATTTGAATTGCACTTCCCAATTCCATGTTTTCCTAAGACCAATGGCCATTTGTTATAGTCACTACCCAATCTAGTGTTGAAATCTCCCATCAGTATAAGCTTGTCAGTGTGAGGAACTTGTCTGAGAGTATATGCTAACTGGTTGTAGAAGGCTTCCTTCTTTTCGTCCGTATTTGTCAATGTCGGGGCGTATACACTAATGAATGTGGCATAGTTATCCTTTGCCAATGGAATCCGCATTGTCATGATCCTGTCGCTGATTGGTAGTGGCGTCTCAGTCAGCCTAGATATGATGTCTTTTCTGATGGCGAAGCCCACTCCAGCCTCTCTGTTAATAGTGGACCTACGCCGGCAAGAACGTCAGGACAGGCGCAGACTATTAGTCCCTGCAGCGGATGGCCGGGAGATTACGGGGAATTCCGTTCATCAACCGCCCTAAAAGCCTCCACATTTGCATGTTTTCTGTCGGGGTTGTCTCCCTTAGCCTTTGGTTCTAACAAGGACCTATTCCACAAGGCAGCGGAAGACTATGCAGGGCAGGGGTGTCTATGTCCCTGAGGTATATATTTGTATACCCGCATACCTAAACACATATATAAAACACCATAATGATAACACACAACACTAAAATAATGCTATAAAAATGTATTAAAAAAAAATCAACAAAAGATGCAGCAAAACCCAAATGTACATAACAGATTAAAAGTATAGTTGTTTTAACAAAATGCCATCAAATTTTGTGAATATCAGCTTGCATTATTTCTCTGTAAAGCAGGTTTAATTTGGCCTCCAAAAGTCTATAAATTCACAGTATTTTGTTGTAAAATGTCCCATTAGATACATTACAGTTTTCACCGAATAGAGTAAGGATAATTGCTTTTACAAAATATAAAATTGTTGTGAAAAAAACAACACATTAGAACTCTTTTCGAACAGCATATCCATGTCTGTCACACAAACAGATGAGAATGCAGTCGTAATCCTAGCAAAATTCACTTTTAAACAAAACTCATCGTTTTGAATAAATCATCAGAGCTGCTTTGGACAAAAAAAAGAAAAAAACAAAAGAAGTCAATTTTCTGTCTGATTTATTTTTGAAAGACTTGCATAGACAGCTTAAAGCGTGTACCATTTCTGCTGGAAAACAACAGACAACGGGTATTTAAAGATAATTAGGCTGGGCATATGGAAGATGAATGAATTCACTTTTTTTGCCTGATGCAATTATGAAAGGCACTGTCATATCTCTCCCACACAAATGTGTCCTTCCTTTCCTAAACGGGAATAAATGCACACAAAAACACATAAAATATATCCAGAAATAGTAACAGTCGCCTCTGCTCAGCTATTAATACTACTCTGAAACAAAAGGTGCGATCTCGCTTTCAGAGATTTCGGCTTGCGACGCGTTCTGCACGCCACTTTGGCGCATGAATTTCTCATTTCTTTTCAGACGGCTTTTGTCGTCAGTATCTGGCTGCATTGTCATCTTCTTTCTCTTTGGTTTTGGTCCTCACAAGGAGCCAAGGCTAAGGATTCAGTTGTTGCTATGGTGACCGCATTACGCAAGTTGTCATAGAGATAGGCCGGGTAGACGGGGACAGGTGTGACAGCGTGGTGCCGTTGTTCCCAAAGCCGACTCGTGCAGATCTGACCTTCTGATGTGTGTAAGCACACACGCGTGACACTATTATTGTCCTGATGGTGTGTGTGAAAGTTATGCTCTAGCGTTTTGGCCATCAGACAGACACATGGAGAACTTAAGGCAACTTTCACACACACAAACACAAGTAGCTGTGACTTGATTTGACTGACAACTGGAGGGTCATTGGTACATTTATTAAGTCATACACATATTTATAACATCATAAGCATCACATATTCTGTCAAAATAATTCACCCGTTGTCTTTCAGATGCTTCACCCTACATCGACTTTACTGAGGAAACCCTTAATTTGCACAAATCCACAGATCGATCTATGTATATACATATATATATAAAATAAGATATAGTTCTTCTTTATATATATATATACAGTGGAGTTCACTTATCTCGACTCACGGTTAACTCGCCAATACTATTATGTTGACGTTTTTGAAGTGGAACCGCCAAACTCCCTATTTGTCTTAGAATTTTCTTGTGGGTAATGTCGATTCTTTTACGTCGCCGAAATCTAATATCTCGAGCAAAAAAGAGGGACAAATTCGCCACTTCACATGGTTATCTCGTGACAGAGTTCACTGCGCATGCGCTGAGTTCGCGTTGCATGTGGATCACGGTCAGTGTTGCCAACTTAGCTATAACTATATTTAGCAAGTTTTCAGACCACTCTAGCACAAATTTTAAAAAAAAGTGACTAGCGACAAATCTAACGACTTTATCTCGCTGAAGTGAAAGCACATATTGTTCTTACTCTTCTCAAGGAGCAGCGAGTGCTGCCGTCAGCCGCATTCCCATCCCAAAGCACTCACAGGCGGCCCGGTCCTCGCGCAGCAGCCGCTCCCAGATGCAGGGAGAGCACATTGCATGGTCACTCCTCCACGTGCAAATGAATCACGCATGTGCGGGAAGCCGCCGCCGCTGGCTGATCTCACACACACACACACACCCCTGTTTCTGTTCTGACACGCGGTCTGCTCAGCGCCGCTGCGGATTGAAGATCCAGGTTGTTAAAAGACGGGACGAAGCCAAATTTGTTGAGAAAGCACATTAGACAGGCAGAACGCAAGAAAGTATTCAATCTAGTACAGCGTGATGACCTCACAAATATGTTATGAGTGTTTACGCTGTGAGTTAAATTGTGTTTGCAATGTTAGAGAATATAATTAAAGGTTTTTATGGAGAGTCGAAGGCGTTTTTTATTGTATACTGGTAAATCTCTGCTGTTAGTTGGTGCACATATGCCTTTTGTTGTTAGCAAACCCATAGTGTATGTTCATTTTTATAGCATGCCGATCACTTCAACAAATAAATCGCCATATTGGGTGTTGGTTATCTCGATGCCTTTTTGCAACCCCCGAGGCCGTCGACATAACCGTATTCCACTGTATACATACACATTATATATTTATATTTATATATACACTTTGGTCAAAAAACCATCAAGGCACAAAGAAAAAAGGAGAAATAATGTATTGTGGTGGCACAACCTCTACAATCAGAATCCTTTTGCCGCCTCCTTATGGGCCACTACATCAAATGTTCTCCAGAGTTGTAACACCACGCCGGTTCCTGTGGCTCTGGAGAGTATGTCGTGGGGCGGCTGGGAGCTGATGAATCATGAATGGTGGTGTTTTAGTCTGGGATTGGGGGTAATTTGGCTAAATGGATATAGATGGTATGGCCGCTCTGTTTCTGCTCCATTATTAAGAGACTTCGGAGAGATGGATGGTGGGATGAGAGACATACCCGAGTGAAAATCTACCATCATTTTTCCGCAGTCCGCTCCAGATGGGGTTCCTAATGGATGGGAGTGAGTGAGTTTGTGTGAGTGAGAGAGAGAGAGTGTGTGTCCGAGGTGAGCGCAGCGGCGTGTGAAGGGGAAAATATGCTCAAGAAACATTATGGGGTAAATACAAATTGTTGGTTTGTAGCAAAGCTTATTAAAAAAAAAAAACAGTGCCATAATTCAGGGAAATTCAGCTTAATGTCGATTTAGTTTAATTCATTTTACAGTGTGTAATAATGTATTTCAATATAATTGGTATACTGTAAATATGAAAAAAAGAAAGTTTTAGCCATAAAGCGTCTTCACAGAGGACAAATGTCATTATTCAGCACAACTTGGTTCAATAACCCTCAATGTTGCACAGATCATTAGTTATAAAGCAAACTCTATTCAGTTATAAAGCAGCTCTCTCACTATATTGAACTTTAAGTGTTTAAAATTGGGTCAAGAGCCCTAAAGTCAAAGAAGGTTCTATATAAGGAGAAATGTCTTAAATGATTGCATAATGCTTCAAAGTTTAATGGGTCATGTCAGTTTTTTCTAATGATAAAGTATGTTTATGAGCTATTTAACTTTTACATTGTAATTAAAACTAAACGTATAAAACTAAGAGAGAGAATGTTTTTGAGGTTGTATAAACACACACACACACACACACGTCGAACCATTAGTGCTCAGAAGATAAAGGTCTTGTTCCTTGAAATGAGATCAGATTAATCTGTGGAACAACAAGGGAGACAGAAACCGAGATCTATAAGCAGGAAGGTCTGACAGAATGAGGAAAAGCGTGAACAAACAGCAGCCCTTCTGATCAGTCAGACAGACAGATTCCCGAGGGCTTCGCTCGCTGAAGTTTTGAATCACTGATGCCCTTGCCCTGGCCTTCTGAATTTCACCCCCGTAATCAAACCACATGCACACGCTCAAATCCCTCATGAGTGCAGGAGAGACTCTCAGAATAACACAGAGGAAAATGAATCCACCCGAACAGCCTTGCGAACCCGTTCATTGTTCCAAACCCACTCAAGGTCAGGAGGAGCGTCAGACTATCTGTCTGCGAGGAGATGAAAAATCTTCACATTTTGATGCTTTCAGAGAGCGTGTTCATTAAAGAAATATCATTTATTCCATCATTTATGCACCCTCAAGACTCATATGACTTTCTTTCTTCTGTGAAATACAAAAGTAGAATAAAACTGACTAAAAGCATCACAAATGTGGTATAAAATTAAGAGAAAGTTCTGAATTTTAACAAACTGACCTTGAGTCAGTCTATGAACACTTTTGGGTGAACTATTCATTAAAAAGTCTGTTACTAAATAAAACATCTAACATCCTTAACCCTGTACAGCAACCAAAACATTTCAACATCCATCTTGAAAAAAACCCCCAAATAAACCACACAAGAACAAGCATTAAACAGATCACATTAAAAGCTGCTCTCTGACAGCATAATTAGCACGTTAGAGCACAATTTAACAACCCAATTAATAAACTACTGTTAAAAAAAAAAAAAAAAAAAAAAAACCAGCACCAGACATTGAATATTTATCATATAACTTCTTATATCACACTCTCATATATAATATAAATTTCCCAAGTTAACCAGCAAGGTTAAATTAGTCTGATTGGATACAATCAGTGCTGTCAAATTGATCAGAGCGCATCAAACAAACGTTTGTGTTTATGTATTACAGTGGAATACGGTTATATCGACGCCTCGGGGGTTGCAAAAAAGCTTTGAGAACCATTTATCGAGATAACCAACAGCCAATATGGCGATTTATTTGATGAAGCAATCGGCATGCTATAAAAATTTACATTCACTGTATATGTTTGCTAACAACAAAAGGCATATGTGCACCAACTAACAGCAAAGATTGTAGCTCTTTTTGTTTTGAGATTGCTACTTTATGTTTATGTTGGGAATGTACCTTTAAGACTGCGCATGTAGTTCTGTGCGCACTTCAGTGAGGAGAGAGACCGTTATATAGCATAATCTACGGTTTCTATTTTCCTTTTATTTGTGATGTTTGTCAGAGTGTTTTCTTTTTCCTGGTTTGTACTTACGCTCTTTACATGTTTGAGAAGAATGTGAAACCCATCTATAAACCTTGTCATCTGGGCAGTCGTCAACCACTCTGACAGCCGTTGCAAGATTTACCAGTATACGATAAAAACCACCTTCGATTCTCGATGCAAACCTTTAATCATATTCTCCAACATTGCAAACACAATTTCGCTCACAGCATAAACAGTCACATAAACACATTCACTCAGACACAGTTCTGAATAGTATTGCACACGCGGTTACTATTGTGTCTTTAAAGTCTAATGCTTTGAGTTTTGCCTTTAACGGTCTGCTTGAAAACAAATGCTTCTAAGCTTCTATCAGTAACAACGTCTTTGTTGAGGTCAATGTAATCTGCGTTGTGTAACACCAGCATTCGTCCCATGAAAATGTCATTTATTGGATCGCTGGAGTAATACAAGTAAGTTTGAGGACTCTGAAGCAATGAAAACAGCGCGTGCAGCAATACACGCTGCGCAGTGAAAGAAAGAGAGTAAAGAAAATCATTTCAAAGAAGAAAAATAATCAATGAAACATTGTATATTACAAAAGTGCTCGAGGTCACAATTATATAACATGAAATCATCAATTACACAACATACAGCCCTTATGACATGACATGACAAACTAATGCGTCCTACCGCCGTAAAATCCCAATCTGACAAAATGACAAGCGGCCGGAAAGACCGAAAATGGTCATGGCATGCACGTGCAGCGAGCTCGGCGCATGTTCAGTGCACTAGGTATGATTATGAGCCATGAGTTAGCCATGTGAAGTGACGAATTTGTGCTCGAGATACCAGAATTTGGCGACGTAAAAGAATCCATGCAACCGATTTGAAAATGCTAAGACAATTAGGGAGTTTGGCGGTTCCACTTCAAAAACGTCAACGTAATAGTATTGGCGAGTTAACCGTGACTCAAGATAAGTGAACTCCACTGTACTTTGTGTCAGATGTGTTTTTGTATTTCATATACATGCATACATACACACATTTAAACTTTTGTGTTATATGCAATTAATCGATTTGACAGCACTAGATATAATACAACACCAATAGAAAAAGATACCCTCTAAATTTCCAAAATCTTATGACTTACGAAATTTCCCAAGTTAACCAGCAAGGTTAAATTAGTCTGACTGGATACAATTAGTGCCATCAAATTGATTAAATCGCATTAACAAATCTTTGTGTTCATATATTAATTTGTGTAAGATGTGTTTTTGTATTATATACACACACGCTATGCAATTAATCAATTTGACAACACTAGATATAATACAATACCAATAGAAAAAGATACCCTCTAAAGAGGAGCATAATTTTCCTCTAAACAAAACTGAAATCCCAGTTAATGTGTAATTTCATGTCACACATGAAGCCGACTGAAAACAGACAGCGCTGAGCATCAGCAAGTGTGTGTAACATGCTGAGAAAGAGCGAGCGGCCATATGTGTATGTGAAAGACGACAGCTCTTTCTGTTTGCAAACTGACCCTCCAATCCAGACCGCTGACAATCCTCCGTCACAACGGTCATACCTGCACTCAAGAGGTCAGGAGAGCAAATCCATGAGCCCCCTTCACAGGAGCCGCCGACTGAAATGAATAGACTGCCCTTAGAAACCTGATCACATCAGCTCAGCAAGTATGTGTGTGTGTTTGTGTACAGGAGGATGAAGGAAGCGTGCCAGCGGGAGAGCGAGAGACAGACAGATAAATGATAAATCAATGTGATCTCATTCTGTCACTTAAAGCAAAGTTATCTGGAAAAAAGGAAATCTTTAATTTCATCCTAACAAAATAATCTTGGAGTCTGTAATTCACAAAGTACACATACAGCTTTTACATGTTATTCAATACATAAATAGTCTGTAGCTGGCTCATTTATAATATGTAAGAACCAAAAACTTAGAGACAGTTAAATAAACAAAAATAATAATACAATCTTTTTGTCATACTTTTTCCAAAATTGTAAATGAAAGATTATTTTACAAGAGTTTTTCCTCCTTCAGAATTTCATGTTGATTTCAAATGTTACTTGCCTTCTCTTTGTAATTATTTATGAAATTTACTAGCAATTTCTATAAATAGATGATGGAGAGAGGAGAGAGGAGAGAGAGAGAGAGAGAGAGAGAGAGAGAGAGAGAGAGAGACACAGACGATGGATAGGCAGACAGACAGATAGATAATTACTGACTCATTGAAAGACGGAAAGATAAACAGATTTGATGATTACATAAAACACGGAATCGATTTACTGAATAGAACAATTTGATTTGAGTCACAGAGAAACCTTGCAAAACAAAGTCATCGTCATAACTCTCTCATTCTCATTACCCATGAAAAAAAAAATCATGCAACTATTCGTTCTTTAAGAAACTTATTGGCCAAATAAATCATCATGATAATGCTTTTTAGTTTTAGATCGCCCATGAAATCCTCACAAACATATTGTGATGTGAATGTGCTATATCTCACCCAGGCCTCATTAGAAGGAGCTATAAAGTCAGAGAGCTAGACAAAAATATGATATTTATACTGTGTCTATTATTAGTCTGTTATTAGTTTAGAGGCGAGACGCAGTGTCAGAGGAAGGGAGGAGAGTAATGCTGTGATGTTAGCAGGGGCGAAATGAGAACAGCATTTTAGAGACCTTTAAGATGCGTTAATGTTTCCCAGGGTAATAGCAGCTCTCGGTTATTACTGCTGTACAGAAATTGACGGACAACCTCCGTGCTGACCTCAAATGATGGGAGAAAGGGATTTAAAAACAAAATCATGATATTTTTGGTGTGACTTGAAAATTAAGCAACATTGTGAAGGATTTTAATGCACATTTGGCCATCAGGTTCCCTTAACAGTGTGTAATTAGACTCTGTTGGTCCATATAAATTGTAAAAAAGTTAAATATTCTCCCTCGGGCCAATCATAATTTGAATATTTTAATTACATTTGTACTGTATTTAAATTTGTTTAGTTGAAATGGAGTGCTGTGCTAGAAAATAATAATAACCTAATGTGGTGTAATCTCTTACACTAGATTATCACCAAATATTAGATCAACTTGTTTTTTAATTAGCACAGGTTTTGCATTTCGTTTTTTTTTTTTTTTTTTTTTTTTGGAGCTGAATCATGATAAGCCTCATTGATCTGAACTTATGCACCTCAATGTTTGAGTGAAAAGTTTTTCAACACTCAAGCTTTTTCACCTCAAAAAAAAAGAAAAAAAAAAGGAGGCCCATAAGTTTCAGTTCCAAAAAACAAATACAAAAGCTGACAAGAATACAAAAGAAAACAAGTTGATAAAAACATTGAAACCAATATATTTGTAGACCTATCATTCTTGACCGAGAACACAACACCACCCATTTTTGGGAACAAATCCTGTCCAGGTTAAAATTACTGGAATACAGAACATTACCACCTCCCTACTGAATGAGCTGAACACCTTCTTCGCTCGCTTTGAAGCACACAACAGCACCACTGCACAGAAGTCACCTCCTCCTACCGATGACCAGATGTTGACACTGCCCAGGGACAGCGTGAGTAAATCCCTCAGCAGGGTCAACGCACGCAAAGCTCCGGGTCCTGACAACATTCCTGGTCGTGTATTGAGAGACTGTGCAGAGGAACTCGCTGATGTCTTCACAGACATCTTCAACATCTCACTGAGTCAAGCTGTTGTCCCCACATGCTTCAAAGCAACCACCATCATTCCTGTCCCTAAAAAAATCATCTCCATCCTGCTTCAATGACTACCGCCCAGTCGCACTTACCCCCATCCTTATGAAGTGCTTTGAGCGGCTAGTCATGCACCACATTAAATCTGTCCTCCCCCCCTCCCTGGACCCCCACCAATTTGCATACCGGTCAAAACGCTCGACCGATGACGCCATTGCCACTGCTGTCCATTCAGCACTCACACATCTGGACAAAAAAGACACGTATGTCAGAATGCTGTTCATTGATTTTAGTTCAGCTTTCAATACAATCATCCCTCAACAGCTCACCCAAAAACTGTCTCAGCTGGGACTCAGCACTTCGCTGTGCAACTGGCTGCTGGACTTCCTGACAGGAAGACCTCAGGCAGTACGGGTCGGCAGTAACACATCCAGCTCCATCATTATGAACACTGGAGCCCCTCAGGGTTGTGTGTTGAGCCCCCTCCTCTTCACTCTGCTGACCCATGACTGCACACCCATACACAACAGCAATCTCTTCATCAAGTTTGCGGATGACACGACTGTAGTTGGTCTCATCACCAACGGCGATGAGACAAACTTCAGGAGTGAGGTGAGCCACCTGGTCAGGTGGTGCGGCGACAACAATCTCTCTCTGAACGTGGAGAAGACGAAGGAGATTGTTGTTGACTTCAGAAGAATGCACACCCAGCACCCTCCTCTGACCATCAACGGTGCGACCGTGGAAAGAGTGAGGAGCACCAAATTTCTGGGTGTGCATATCACAGAAGACCTCTCCTGGACCACCAACACCACAGCACTGACCAAGAAAGCACAGCAGCGACTCTACTTTCTCCGCAAGCTGAGAAGAGCCGGAGTCCCAGCCCCCATCATGCACACCTTCTACAGAGGCACCATCGAGAGCATTCTGACCAGCTGCATCACTGTGTGGTACGGCGCCTGCAACGCATCCTGCCGCAAGGCACTGCAGCGCATAGTGAGAGCTGCTGAGAAGATCGTTGGTGTCTCTCTCCCACCCCTCCAGGACATCTATAACACCCGCCTCTCCCGCAAAGCCCTCATCATTGCGAGAGACCCCTCCCACCCATCCCAGAGCCTCTTCAATCTGCTGCCATCAGGGAGGAGACTACGCAGTCTCCAGGCAAGGACCAGCCGACTGAAGAACAGCTTCATTCCCCAAGCTGTCAGGGCATTGAACTCCCTCCCGTCTCTGCCCCTTTTCCTCTCTTTTGCCCCATGCACCTGACCCCCCCCCCCCCCCCCCCCCTACTATTGTTTGCACTGTCTTTACCATCGCGACTTTATCTCTTTATTTCCTTAATCTATTTTATTTTATCTATTATTATTTATTTTTATATATATATATATATATATATATATATATATATATATTTTTTTTTTTTTTTTTTTTTTTTTTGGTGTTGTTGATATATATATATATTTTGTTGCTGTTGTTACTGTTAATGTAACCTGGTTGCACCTTGGGTCTGAGAGTTACAGAATTTCAATTCTCTGTATGTATGTGCTGTATATATTGCAGAATTGACATTAAAGCTGACTTTGACTTTGACTTTGACTTGACATTAGGGTAAAGTCATTTCAGCTCAAAGACAGAAATACCAAAATACAGATCAAATATCAAGAGCTAAAAAAATAACATGAAACCAGCTTTATAATCAAAGCCCTCCTAGTAAACAGAACATGTAAAGTGATCTTACAGGATTGCATAGAGTAAATAAACATCAATAAAGTGAAACTGACTCTCTGTAATAAACCCAGCAAGTGTCTGAAATGGACCTTCATAAGCGTCTGATATGAAACACCCAAACTAATCCCTAAAGAGTTTGATAAATACATATAATGTACATAAATATTGGTAAAAGTACACACACACTAAAAAGTGATAAGTGGCCAAAAGTGATATCTGGATGGGATATTTGTTTTTAATGACCCAACATGTTTGATTAAACCATCAAAATATGAAGGAAAGAAATTATATATTTTCATATTTTAAACATAAGGGCAGAATAAAACTAAACTCAGTTAGTGCATTTACATGTAAAATTATTTGATTTAAAAAAACAAGCTACAGCAACAGGTATTGTACAATGAACACAACATAATTCGTTATTAAAAAATTTGTTTCTAATTTGTTATGCATTACAGCCTGGTCAAAAATTTGGCATGATTTATTGTGTTATCACAAATAAAACAATTGACTACAAGTTGACTCAACTACACAATATTCTTACAAAATCTTAAACAAATGTTTAATAATAGTTGAATAAAGAGCAAAGATTCTCATTACTTTTGGCCACTACAATATACAGTATGTTTCCTTAGTATTTAAGTACATTGATATTTACACCATCTCTTCTCTGTGCAATCCAGTAAATGCAATCCAGTCTTAAAATTTGGCCAAAAACAAGCTACATAACCATAAGAAAAAGCAATGTTGTAGTCATGCTATGTAGGCAGCTCACTAGGTTTAAAAGCAAAGCTTGAATATGAATAAGTCAGTCAGTTCCACGCATAAAAACTACACTGACCCAGATATCAAATGTATTATTTGAGGTATCAGTGCACAAACCAAATAAGGACTTGTACAGTCTATGAGAGTGTGACAGAGAGGTTGAACGGCAAATCTCACCGTCTCACAGATGGAAACGGAGCAGGCCAACACACCCACAGCAAGAGAGAGAACAAAAAAAAATACAGTCTAGAGACTCATTACTAAACTGCATTTATACATGCAGGTCTACTATACGTTCATATCCTCTGTAAATGACTATAATTATTATTACTCTACAGCAGCGAGTTGAAAATGTCATCTGACATGCAGTGATGAAAAGCTTCATATTAAACGACATAGAAAAGATCATCATCATAATACTGCTGTGCTGAGTGCAACAGTTTAGTTGTTTATAAAACGCTGCATTATATAAGATTTAAAGGGGCTGTAATTTGATATGCTATGTAGACTAACGTTTACAAAGCTTCCTCAGCAGTTTTCTGAATCATCTTATTTCCCAAATCATATTGGTAATGATCTCATTAAAATATGACCAACCTCATTTGCATATCCATATTGGCCATGGCCAGTTCGGCCAATCACAACAAAGCTCATTTACATACTTAAAAAGGTACATTTCAGGTAAAATACCTATAAATAAATGTAAAAAAAAATTCTAAATCGTAAATAGGAGTATGTTTTACAAGCAAATATAATTTGAGTTTTTTTTACTTAAGTTTAAATCAATGCGTTACTTGCCATTTCTTTGCAATTATTTGCCAAATTTACTAGTAATTTCTGAGTGAAAAGTTTTGTTTAAAGTAAATCCTACACCATTTAATTTACCTTTCCTTTTCAGATGAAGTTGCAAATATCTTTATATCAATATCTTAAACCATTTTCATATAGATATAGACCATTTTTCATCATCATCACAAGATAAAAATAAAAATCCTCACTGAATGAGGCTTCAAATTTAAACTGAAGATACAAATTCAACAATTACAGAGAAACGACAAGTAACCCATTGAATTAAACATGAAATTTTGAGTAGAAAAATAACTATTGTCCTGTACAACATATGTTTTATAACGCTGTTTAACTTTTTTTGTTGTTGTTGCAAATGCCATTTTCATGTCTACGACAGCAAGTGTTCAGATTTATCTTGAGTTCACAAACTCTGTCTAGTTCATCTGTGCCTGACTTCAGTCTTAATTTAGTCTGTAGTTATGAATGAAAATCCCAGACGCTCACACAGTGAAAGCATGCGTGCGAGACAGACAGGTTGACTAATGGATGCACTACAGACCGAAACAAGCTTCCTAACAGCCAGACATCTCGTGGCTTTTGAGTGCCACTCAGATGAGGAGATCTTTCCCGCTCAGCTGAAGTGAGTCCTAATAGAGCAGTAGTTAAACCTGGACTAGCAGCCCAGCTCAACTCAACAGGATAATTACCGCTGCCGGCGTACAGCAGCACAGTGAAGAGGCCTTCACTTAATGGAGTATATTTACACACCACCCGAGAGTGAAGAGCCTTAAATGTCAGCGTTCAAAACCACCACTACAGGTAAACTGAACCGTACGAGTTAAACGGGTGACAGCTAGAGCATCTAAACCGTTTAACCTTTCGCTACACAAGCTAATATTTTCCAATTACGCTCTCCGAGTGACACCAAGTAAAGTTTTGCATTCATAAAAGAACACGACACTGTAAACGGTCTGATCAGAGTCTTGAAGGTGAATGTTTTGAGGAGGATTGTGAAATAGAAGTCCGTTTGCTGTGGTTTCACAGCTTTCTGGGGGGAAAGACGAGCCGATTACAGACAAAAGCTGCATTGATTCTGCATCTGACGGAAAAGGACACGCGGGTCACTTGGAGAAGACGTCGAACTCCTGGTGACTGGATCGGTTTTGTCCCAGTTTGGGGTTTCAAGACGCCACAGGGAGAGGAAGAAACATTATGATCCAGAAGCCTGCAGAGAGGACACACAGTCCAAAACATGAGAAAGAACAGGAAAGAAGAGAAATAAAACAGGACAGAAAAGAGAAAGTAAGTGAGAAAAGATAAACAGGAACCTAAAAAAACAAAACAAAAAAAACACCACTTTTTGTGCGATTACTTTAAAAGAGAACCATTTTGACTTGGACCCCAAGGAAATCACCCAGAACTCCATAGCAACCGCGTAGCAACACACTAAAAACCAAGCACTGCACAATTAATCAATTTAAAAAACTAAATCTTCATATAGCTATAAAATACAATATTATATTACTTTTTCTTAATTTTTTTTTAACTGTGAAATATTACTTGGTTTAATATTAAGTAACAACAAATCCCCTCATTATTATTATTATTCATATGTATCCATCACAATTTTGGCCAGATTATACAGCCCTACAAACACCACAAACCACTTTCTTATTTTAAATAGGATGTTTTTGTGTTTTGTTGCAATAACAATAAAAATATGCAATAGTAATTGTATTAAGAATAAGAGAATTATCGCACGTACACACAAGAAAAAAAACCCAACAACACGATTTTCAATTCGAGGAGCCGTGATAAGACGAGTCACATTCTTTTGGCCATATTGATTGTTGATCATCTGCATGAACCGAAAACTTTTTTGGAAATTTGTTTTGACAAACGGCAACCGTTGCCGACTGTCAAAGCGGGTTTTCATCGAGTGAACATGCTGAATCAGCGCTTGAATTGTAATCTGGTGATTGTCAGTGTTTGTCGACACAGTGTTTGGCCTTTAAAAATATTCAGTTGTCACAAGCTATTGCAATATGCATATATCTGCAATATTGTCATAGATCCCCTTATAGTCAAATAAGTGACAATCAGAGCCACCAGACAAAAACCATGATGAAAAAGAACAAATGTAAAGAAAAGGCCAATGAGAGAATCTAAACGTGGAGATAATGAGCTGGTAACTGGAGTTTCACATCCCTATTGAGTTTGAGTCAGGCACTCGCTGCCCTTGAGCTCAACAAACTGTGTGTGTGTGTGTGTGTGTTGGGGGGCTTGATGAAGACAGCATCCCATTTTAGCTTCAAACTAACTATTTGTACATCTGAACTGAGTTTTAGAAAAGCACAGACTCTTTCCGGCTCAAAGTCTTTCTTGTACCGGTTATTGCTGCAAAGGAATGAGAATGACCCTTCTGTAACCTCCCATGAGCATGATGTAGTGCACTATTTTTACTCCTTATTTGAAGAATATACTAAAGCAAAGTTACATGCGTGTGTGAGAAGAGTCGACAATGAGGGCATGTTTAAAGATGAAAGATGTCAGAATAAGAAAGGTTTGTACAGTATGTTCTCATCTGAATGGAAGGAAATGTAGACATCAGAAAAACGTCTCTTGATACAAAAAAAGATGACAGCATATGCCGTCTGTACAGTGATACAGTGGACGAGGATGCAAACTGTCTTTTCCCAGCAATTAAAGATACATTTAAATGTGGAAATCCTGCTCTGATTATGAAATAATGACTTTAAAAATAGGTTTAAGAATTAATCTACATAATTAAAAATCAAAGCCAGTTCATGAAACGTTTAAATACCGTTGCATATTTTTCAAATAAAAAATTTGATCAAAAATGATGGAACATTTTAAAGATGCCTGTATGTTAGATAAAATATCAAAACAGTTAAAGTGCACCTATTGCCTTTAATGTAGTGTAATATTGCTGTTTGTGAAAGAAGAAAAATAGAGTTAATGTCTCAAAAACAATGACTCTAAACTGCCTGAAAGGAGTCGGCAGTAATTCCAGACTTTCTTCCTGCTAAACCCTGATTTATAACAGATATACATAATATGCCTTTGCTCTTTATTGGCTGCTCATGAATAAAGTTTACTTTGACTCTCAAACACTGTAGTTGTAGCTGATACTGGAAGAGTTTGGTTGAGGTTGTTCATGTTGAGAAGACGCCGTTTTCTGCTGCCAAAGCAAATGCACTTTGCATCTCTTAAAAGATGAGACTCTGGCTGGAATTGCAAAACTGAGGCCGTCGTTATGGTTTACATCACGGTGTATGAGTGCAGAGGAAAATAAGGAGCTGAAATTTAGATGTGGTAAAATAGGCATTTCGTTTCCGTCGCAGACTGCAAGCGATAGAACAATCACAACAGACTGGGCCTTCTGACCAATCAGAGCAGACCAATCACAACAGACTCGGCCATCCGACCAATCAGAGCAGAGTAGACCAATCACAACAGACTCGGCCATCCGACCAATCAGAGCAGAGTAGATCACTTCACCAGCAGTGAACAGTCGAGGTTCATTGTGGATGTATGAAGCGTGACAGTGGTATATAAAGGTGTGAGTGTAGAAATGTCAGTATAGAGATTTTGATAAACCATATTTGCATGGATTTTGTTGGCTTTGCTAATGTATATACACAAAGAACCATGAAGTAAAGCACAACTGCTGCGTAGTGTGCAAACATTCATTATCATACTGTATTTATTTCAGCTAAACAACAACTACATTTCCATACAATGATAATATTTTGCACTCATTCTTACCTCATTCTTTCAAAACATGAAACGCTATTAAACACTCAAGCTCTGAAATGCTGTCAAAGCAAATCTTGAAAGTTTTCCTCCATTAGTTAAAGATCAGTAAAGCAGCTTCATTTTCAGTGTCATCTAAAGACAAACGTAGGCGAAGTACATCTTGATGCTTTCTGACAGTCGCAGGCTCAATGCGACAAGTTGGAGTATGTGTATGTGTATGTGTATGTGTATGTGTGCATACACACACACACACACACACACACACATCTGACTAAAAGTTTGATTTTCCATTTAAACAGCGATTAGTGAAAGCAGCATGTATGCGTGTGTGCGTGTGAGTAATTGGCCTCAGTGGTCTGAACGGCTTCATTAAGCCTGTGTTACTCTCTCCAGCGGGGCGTTTGAAGCCGTGGACTGGCTCAGCGGTGGACTTGAAAGCAGTTTGTGCAGATACGGGGAAAAGCCTATGCAATTATCACAGCACAAAAGACAGTCCTGGCCGAAATGAGCACACTAATGCATGTGTGCGAGATTCAAAAGAGCTGAACATGAAAGCCAAACCCTCCCTCGTCCTGCAGGACGCGAAACAACAACATTGGTGCCGAGCAACAGCTTGTTTAACATGGCACCCTGCATTCGGTTTAATTTCTCCACACATCTTTCTCTCTTAGATTTTACACCTACAGTGGTTTGCAAGTGTCTTCCCGTCAGCAGGGAGAAAGACAGATCTGTAATTACTGTCTCACACTAAAATGACACAAAGCCTAGAAATGGTGAACTTCAAGGAAGATGCTAATGTTGGAGTTTGGACACTGGTCATTATGTATCATATACATGTTTGTCTCTGCATGAACAGAAGCACCATGCAATCATAAAGCATCTAAACATAAAAATAAATAAATATGTTTGGCTACTGCTAACAAATGTTACAGCAATAATAGTACACAATGATTGATTTGAAAAAGTAACGTTTGCATTGCGATGCATGGAGATGTTTTGGAGGGTGAACATGATCTTCATCCTCCACATCTTGATCGAAAAGCCTCCTTAGAAGTGGGTTATCAACTGCTAACTTTTTTTTCTCCTGGTGTGAAACACCCGATTTTATCATTATTTTGTCAAGGCCAATGAGAGTCAAATTTTGAACCTCAAAGATCTTCAAAACATTTTTTTTATTGTGTGTTTTCCAAGTTTTGGAACCTCATTTTTGGGTGAACTGTTCCTTAAGACTAACGCTACATTTAATCATTAATAATTCTGTTTCGTCCAGGCATGCATCAAATTATGGTAAAAAAAAAGAAAGAATTTTTACATTATGGAGGGGGGGGGGGGGTAGCAAATGCCATTTCATGTTGTTTTCAAAAACAATTGAGCCAAGCAACGATTTTAGTTGCACGATGACATCATAATCATGAACTCAAGGCTTGTTGTCATTCACTGCTCTTTAAAATAATTTCTGGAACCTTATTTGTGGGTGGAATGCTAGAAGATAAAACCAATAATTTAGAGACATTTTAGATACACAATGACTTTATTGTCATTACCATCAACAACTCAAGGTATATTCTCAATTAGCTCAAGGTTTGAAATATCTTACGTTTTAGAACCTTATTTTTGGGTGAACTGTTTATCATTAATTATTTGGTTTCACTCAGACATGCACTGAACAAAAATGGATAGCAAATGCCATTTCATGTTGCTTTAAAAAATATATATAATTATTTGTGCCAAGCAACAATTTATAGACACGTTTTCGATCATAATCATCATCGTCAACTCAAGTATTGACATCATCGTTCTTCAAAATAAGTTTTGGAACCTTGTTTGTGGGTGAAATGTTCCTAAAAAGATCAGGTTTCATTACTGTAATCACACAACACGTCCACTACCATCCCACGAAAAAACGCCCACTGCCTCAACACTCGCTCAACTCAAGATAATCAGCACTCAGCGAGTGATCTAAAGAAAATGACTGACAACAAAGTTTAAGCTGCCGGCATCAGCATTCGGCTCATCTGTGCCCACATCAATACACATAATCTGTATTACCGTGTTATTTTTCCCAGTGCATGAATCATCCACACAAACAATATGTCACACGCGCACTCATTTCAAACAGTGCCAGAGGAAATGCGCAGACACACACTGTGGTTGGAGGCAGGTTTGTGCTTGACTGAATTCCTGAAATCAATCGCTGCTCTGAATGAACACAGGCGGCCGATGAACGATAAGGTCACCATGGAAACGGTCTCGGCGCAGCATCTTCAGACGTGCGCCAGTGTTAACCTCTTAAGTGGCAACGGCACGCTCGGCATCAAAACACACACACACACACACACGATCACAGCAACCGCTACATTAACAGATGGATTCAAAGAGGCAGAATGCATCATGGGAGCACAGTGATGCAAACAAGAAACTGCAAGGTGAATTCTGGGAAATCTGTCCAGCTAATAACATGTAACTGTTGGTAGAAAGTTGCACATATTTAAATGCTCACCGAGCACAAAACACAAGAATCTTAATCAGTTTGTCAAGGTCACACGGTTTCTTCTCATTAAAAATTGAGAGCTGACAAAGCTTGAGATTATATGTCTAAAGAAACAATTAATTATTGATTCAATGAACAGCTCTGTCGAGCATCTCCCCTCCTGGTTTGGTCCATCTCTGCAAAATGCAATCAGTTAGGACTAACTCAAGTTGTGTTGAATTCCTGTGCTATCAGTTAAATACATTGTAAAAAAATATATATAATTTAGTTGTCACAACTTTTTCTCTTTTGTCAAATCAACTTAGATATTTAATGCGCTTCAGGTAACATCATATTTTGCTCAATATTACATTCAATGAACTCAATTTTAAAGCAACCAGGTAACAAAGTTAAACCAACAATCATTTTTTTACAGTGTTCCAAGTTAAAAATTGGACAATGCCCTCCCAAGTCATATCTTATATAAAAGATAATATATCATTTTGGCTTTAATTATATTTTCCCAATAAATAGGCAAGAATGAACCTTGTGTCCTCCAGCATTAAACTCCCAGTTTACAACCGTACTTCTAATTTGACAGCCAATAATATCATGTGAAAATGACATAATATGGGTTAGGTTGAAGTATCTAAAACAATTTCTTTGTAATTGAATAAATTGGCCTCGTTTCTCTAACTTTCAATTAAACCACTGATATGAAAAAGGTCAAATCTGCACAACTTATCCTTACTGTACAACAATCTGAGGGTTTTAAACTAAAACAAACATTCATGATCCATACATAAAATCCAAGCAGAATAAGACATTACTCAGAAACCAAAGCAGGAAAGGCAAAGGTCTTTAAAATTTGATCTGCCTGATCTCTGTAGTATCTGAATTTGCCTCAATAATTAATCTTTTTTCTTTTCCACTGACGTTACCAGCCTCCTCCAGCTCATTGTTTAATGAAGACATTTCAAATGCCGACTAACGCAAAATAAGCTCCTGCATGGATCTGGGTTGTGTCACATAAGTGTGGGAAGGCTGAGATTCTTTTATCTCCCTTAATCAGGCCAAATTTCACCAGCAATGTTTTAACAGATGAGAAAATGCCTGCACTTGAGAAGTTTTACCTCCTAGCTAACCTAATAGGACGCGTGTTCACCTCAGATCCGTGACACCTGTTAGCATTGTAAATCTGGAGATTACGCGCATTCAGATGTACACACACACACACACACACACACACAGGCGCTTAAAACCACACATCTTTCCGCATGCATGCATGGTCTGTGATTTGTTTGCTTTGTCAGTTATTAATCTGACACCTGGCTCTCCAATACGTGCAGTATCTGACCATTACGCACTCGATTAGACTCGTGCACGAGGGCTTACGAGCACTCAATTTAGATGCATGCAGGAGTTGTAATGTTTTCACTAAGCTCGTAGGAATTTTAACAGGTTTTAAGCAGTTTTAGATCATCGGGAAACTCTCCTATCCCCTATCCCGACAGCTCACATTACGGACATGTTTAGAAGTATGCATGAGATTTTAAGAGCAAAACAGACTCGTCTTCATGCATGCATGACTTTGGACGTTGTTTGGATGTTCTTGGTAAGCACTGGAAGAGAGTCTCGCGCGCGCAACCGTTTGGAGACTCCGCGCTGCGTGCGCTCTTACCCGGGCGGCTCTAGAGGAGTACGGGTCCTCAAACAGGTTCCAGATGACCGGCTGCCACTTCCTCCACCTGCTGACAGTGCCGTCCGCGGACACCACGTCCTCGATGCCCAGCCGCTTGCCGTATTCGTCGTCCTCGTCGTTGTCCACGTTCATCTCGAACACATCCAGCGCCTCTTCCGCATCCCGGTGCTGTCGGTAGGTCATCCAGCAGCACGGCTCCACGTCCGTCTCATCGATACCCCAGAAGGACAGCTCCTCCTCGAACAGCGGTCCGCACACGTCCGCCGGGCAGTGCAGCTTCCCGGTCCGGTAGTAGTTGAGCACGTAGGCGAAGACGCCCGGGTGCCGGTCGAAGAAGTACTCGTTGCTGCGCGCGTTGTACTCGATGAACCCCGGGACTTGTTGCAGCTGGTCCAGAACAGACTCGAGGTCCGACTCGGAGGCTAGCAGGGCCAGACGCGTGCCCGGCAGAGTCTTCAGCGTGGTCCGGTAGGTTTCGTGCCTCGTGCCCCCGACGTTGAGGATTACCCTCTCGTGCTCGTCGAACTTGCCCATCTCTCAGAGTGAGACATGACGCGAGGGGAGTAACGTTACTCTACGATGCTGTGGCGATTCTGGAGTACTCCAATAGTTCACGAACAGCCTCATTGAACTGAAGTATCGAACCGAAGGCTTCGCTGTATTCCTGGCGCTCGAGAGGAATGCACACTTTGCGCTCTGGTGCGCGTCTCTGTTGGGAATGAGCGCGCGCGCCAACGATCAGACAGGTGAAAGACTGCGCGAGAGCAGCAGCTCTTCCTTCTATCGATCCATCATCACCTGCGGCTCGAGCATCAGAGAGCAACAAGCTCTCGCTCTCCCTCTCTCTCCCCCTCTCCCACTCACACACCCTTTCTCTTCAGTGACATTCGACAAATATATTCATATAAATATGATGTCATAAATATGGTTGTCCCGGCAGCAAAAGAGATTCTGAATATTTTTAACAGTTTGCAGGCTTTGAGGAGTTCTTTTTTTAATATTAAAGTTTATTCGAATAAAGCATCCGAATTTAAAGGCTGAATTTATTACAAGAAGACCAAATGAAAACGTCATTGTATTGAGCTGTCCAAGTGGGTTTCATCGGTTCTTTTTAGTGAATCAAATATGTACAGGGCAAACAGTACAGTCAGATTCACAAACAAATGATTCTAATGAACCAGTCCATTTTAATGAATCAAATACAGCAAAACCAGTACATTCATATTCAGGAACAAAATAATTCAAATGTAAGCAACAAAAAAAAAACTCCTAATTTATTTGTTTACCATAAAACAAATAGTGATAAAAGAATAGTGTCGTGAACATTATTGGGCATTGCATATACTGTTGAGAAACGATATGTACTCAAATTGAGTAATACTGGAAAGTAGAAACATCCATTTAACAAATTCAAGGTGGATGGGGTTTTCTAAACTGAGCAAAACAGGGTTTCCGTTCTTACGGGCAGAGAGCAAATCACCGCTGGACTGAGCTTAATGGAGTGATTCATCACGTCTGACTCACACACGCTCATTACAGGATCCACCGGTCTTTCCCACAAACTGAAAATAGCCTACTGGGTAAAGATCTGAATGATTGTACATTCAAACCACAAAATAAATGATTCATGGATGGATGGACAGGCAGCTAGACCTCTGGATCAGTGGATGAATAGATAGGCTAGACCACTGGATGAAGGGATAGTCAGGCTGGACAGACTAGACCTCTGGATGGATGGACAGGCTGGACCTCTGGATGGACAGGCTAAACCTCTGAATGAAAGGATGGACAGGCTAGACCTCTGGATAGAGGGATGGTCAGGCTAGACATCTGGATGGACAGGCTAAACCTCTGGATGAAAGGATGGACAGGCTAGACATCTTGATGGACAGGCTAAACTCTGAATGAAAGGATGGACAGGCTAAACCTCTGGTTGGACAGATGGTCAGGCTAGACATCTGGATGGACAGGCTAAACCTCTGGATGGAGGGAAGGCTAGACATCTGGATGGGGGGGATGATAGGCTAGACATTTGGATAGATGAATGGGCTAGACCCATGGACAGACGGGATAAATGGACGGATAGGCAGGCAGATGGGTGGATGGAAGGATTTAACTTATTCATTATTTTTAATATATATGTGTTTTTGTTTATTTTTATATTTAATCTCAAATGTCAAAGTCAAAGTCAGCTTTATTGTCAATTCTGCAATATATACAGTGCATACATATAGAGAATTGAAATTCCGTTACTCTCAGACCCAAGGCGAATACAGTTAACAACAACAATAATTTAACAGTAACAGTAACAACAACAACAACAACAGAAGATGAAGATAAAATACAATAAAATTAAACTAGATGGATAAAGTGAGTTATGGAGGTAAAGTGGCGATGGCAAATAGTGCAAACAATAGTAAATAGTAATAGTGCAAATTACAAATTAAGGCAGTGCAAATGTAATAGGAGAGAAATGCAAGGACAACATAATGAGGTGGATGAATAAGAGAATAACTGATGGTGGGTAGGGGGTGGGGGGGGGGATCAGAGATCAGGTCCTTGGTGCAGAAGACGGGAGAGGTGGCAGAGTCGGGAGAGAGTTCAATGCCCTGACAGCTTGGGGTATGAAGCTGTCCTTCAGTCTGTTGGTCCGTGCCTGGAGACTGCGTAGTCTCCTCCCTGATGGCAGCAGACTGAAGAGGCTGTGGGATGGGTGGGTGGGGTCCCTAGCAATAGCAAGGGCTTTTCGGGAGAGGCGGGTGTTATAGATGTCCTGGAGGGGTGGGAGAGAGACACCAACGATCTTCTCAGCTGCTCTCACTATGCGCTGCAGTGCCTTGCGGCAGGATGCGTTGCAGGCGCCGTACCACACAGTGATGCAGCTGGTCAGAATGCTCTCGATGGTGCCTCTGTAGAAGGTGCGCATGATGGGGGCTGAGGCTCCGACTCTTCTCAGCTTACGGAGGAAGTATAGTCGCTGCTGCGATTTCTTAATCAGTGCTGTGGTGTTGGCGGTCCAGGAGAGGTCTTCCGTGATATGAACACCCAGAAATTTGGTACTCCTCACCCATTCCACGGTCGCACCGTTGATAGTCAGAGGAGCATGCTGGGTGTGCATTCTTCTGAAGTCAACAACAATCTCCTTCGTCTTCTTCACGTTCAGAGAGAGATTGTTGTCGCCGCACCACCTGGCCAGGCGGCTCACCCAAATGTATCATTTTCATATTTCCACGTTTGTTTTTAATTTTCCGTGTGCAACATGGAAATTAGGGAGGCGGTCTCCATTTATTCATTTTCATTTTCTGTTGGATCTTTTGACCACAGTCTCAACGTTGTTTCTAATCTTTCATTTTCTGTCGAAGCATGCACGATTCACCTGTGCCACAAACCCGAGGACTGAGAGCAAAAATAGCAGCACTGTCACAGTGAAGAGAACATGTTTGCATGCCTAAAGACACATGCATTCCCACACACCAGCATCTTAATCCTGTTTACACAAACAAAATTAAAAATAGTATCAAGACTGGTGTGAGATTGATAATTCACAAAACCACAGAGACGCTGCTATAGCCACTAAAACAAATCTTATAACTACCTTTATCCCACATTTCTTTGCAACTTCCGAAAAGACACATTTATCACTGCTACTCCTATGCACAACAGAGCTAAAATTAACGCGTCGTGAGCTGGATTGGCAACATGAACGTGGAAGCTTCCTCTGAGAACAAAATACTTTTACCATGAAATCAAAATTGACCATTTTTATTTCTTTATGGAATATTTATCACAAATAATTTATCCATACACTTTTTTTAATAACTTCCTCTGCTTCTTCTCTGATGATGCATTTACTGGCGTGAGGGCGGGGCAAACTGTCACTCACATGAGATCCACCAATAGCAAACCGCAACCACCCAATCAATTCCCTGGGGACAAAAATCAAGCCCCGCCCTACATTTCTTCTTCTCCGAGAAACTATGTCATCTTGAAGTTAATAGATATCTAGTACATTGTATTTTCTGAAGAATATGCAAAAGTTGCAGCAACAATGCTGTGCAGTTAATACTTTTGGGGTTTATGCAAAGCGATCACCAATGAGCGCCTTAACACTACAAATAATGGGATCATTTCACTGTACAGTCTACAGAAATGACACCAAGGTGCATTAACTTTTACTCTTTACCCTCGGCGTCCACAAATGAATCATATTTCGGTCACTGATGCACCACACATTTTTGGCGCAGAGCTCACATATCAAAAACTGACCTTGATTTAGCTGTTAGTCATGCAATATATCCTCCCACAACTGTCTGTGGTTATTTTAGACTGGGTAGATCTGGTGTAGATCTCAATGTCTGTTCTGATGGATTCTGCACAAAAAGGGGGGGGGGGGGATAAATGCAAAGTTTAGCTCACTTTAGACTGAAGAATTTTGTGTTGAGAAATTTCAAAACGTTTCTCTTCATCAGAATTCTACGAAACTTGGTTACTTTTGTGGGACTGGCTATATAAAACCACACAAGGCAATATGGATATGACTGGAAAAGTCACACTATTATTGGATTGAGATCTGGAGATTTTGGATATCATTTGAGTATAGTGAACATTATCATTTTCAAGAAATCAGTTTGAAATTTGAGCTTTGGAGTTTGTTAACCTGCAGGAAGAAGCCATCAGAAGATATGTCCAATGTGGTCATAAAGGGATGAACATGGTCAGCAACAATACTCCGGTAGTCTGTTTAAAGAGTACTCAATTGGTACTGAGGGGTCCAAAGTATGCAGAGAAAATACCCATCAAGTCATTTCACCAGCAGCACCCTGAACCTCTGATACAAGGCAGGATAGATCCGTACTTGAATGATGTTTACGGCAAAAAAAAAAAAAAACAGAAATCGAGACTCAGACTAGGCAACATTTTTTTCAATTTTCTATTGTTGAATTTTAGTGGGGCCGTGTTTAGTGGGAGCCTCGGTTTGCTGTTCTTATCTGACAAGAGTGTCACCAGTGCGTCTTCTGCTACTGTAGCCTGTCTTTTTTAAGGCTTCATGTGTTCAGAGAAACCAGGCTCAGAGATGCGCTTGGCCTTGCTTGTAATGTGTGCTTATTTAAGTTACTGTTGCCTTTCTATCAGTGCGAATCAATCTGGCTGTTCCCCTCTGACCTCTGAAATCACCAAGACATTTTTGCCCACAGAACTGCAGCTCACGGGATATTTTCACGTGAAAATATAGGAGAATGTATTCTCTGTAAACCCTAGACATGGTTATTTGTGAAGATCCCAGTAGATCAGCAGTTTCGGAAATACTCAGACCAGCCCGTCCAGCACCAACAACCATGCCACATTTAAAGTTACTTACATCTCCTCTCTTCCCCATTCTGATGCTCAGTTCGAACTTCAGCAGATCGTTTAGATCACACAGCTTAAATGAATTGAGTTTTTGCAATGCATTGACTAGATATAGTATTTGCATTAAGCAGTTGAACAGGTCTAACTAGTCAAGTAGCCAGTGTGTGTGAAATACACACACACACACACAACCCAACACTGTCCTCATTTCATTTTATGCATTTAAAACAGTTGGTGTTATACCACTTAATGACGTTGTTTGCCTTCATACAATAAATAACATTGATATAATGTTTGCTCACCAAACTCTGTCCCTGAAGCAAAACTAGCTGAGAAATTAATAATTCTAGCAGCAAATCACATGATCAGAAGAGATCTTATAATGAAAAAGCACCTCGCGTCTCATTAACCCCACCCACGTCCACACTCATTTTAATTAAAAGTCTATTCCCAGGAAGAGACAAGACCAGGTACGAGGGCAAATGTGGTTAGCACATCCCATTAGGAGTGTAAACGCATTGATTAAGGCTGATGGGAGAAACGCGGCTCTAATTGATGGAAGCAGATTATTCTGGGACGTCCAGCCCCTGTGGACTCCAATTATCCAATTTATCCCTATCTGTCATCAGTTCAATGAGTTATGTTTGAGCTGCCAGCAAGACTTTGCACTCTGTGGCATTAAACAAGTTAGATATATGTCACTAGTGCTAATGGACGGAGGAAACACGTGTTAAAAGACGCGGGAAAGTATTTGATGTGTTACACTGTAGCGTCCTCTGTTGGCCACATGAGGAACTGCACTCTTCAGGAAACTACTTGGTCCTTGCAGTTATGTGCAGAAGCTAAAGAAAAAAAAAATCTATGTTCTTACAGTAACTCGCTAGAAGTTTCAATGGCTGAGCTTGACAAATGTGGTCTGATTCCTTTAAAGCTCATTTTCATGCTAATGTAAGCTCTAGTTAGTCCCTTGACTACTTAAGTCCCCATGAAATCAAATTTGTATTTTTTTCTTTTAGTGTGAATGTTAATTGTACTGTTATCTATAAGCTAGTTTGCATCAAAACAATGACAAAGTTCACATTTAGTAAATATCAGCATTCAAAACGTACAATCTCTTACTTCTGCCAATATGGATCAATGAGTTTGATGACATCACTCTGCACTCCAGCTCCTGATTTACATTTATTCATTTAGCAGACGCTTTTATCCAAAGCGACTTACAACTTGAAGAATACAGAAAGCGAATCATCCTGAAGAGGCAAAAGTACACAAGAGTGCTCACAATACAAAGTTTTGAATATTGCTTGAAGTGGCATATAAGCCTGGAGAATAGAGGGACTAAAGGAAAGTGAAAACAAGGAAGGAATATTTTTTACTAAAGAGGCAGTTACATCAATGCATTGAATAATGCTGTGCATTTCAAGGCTTTTTAGTGGGACTTTAAATAGTCAGATTCAAGTCTGGTCCACTTGAGACCCATCTTACTGACACATAAAGCGGCCAATCACAGTTCAGTCCACAGACTGATTTGTGGTCTATTGTGTAAAAAACTTGAATCAAAGCAACTGGCTCCATGTATTTGATGATGAAATGCATTCTTAAATGAGGCTTCTTCAACTCAACTTATTGCACAGAAACCAGCCAATTTTGTGTGTGTGTGTGTGTGTGTGTGTGTGCGCGCGCAAAATACATCAGAGGATCAGTAAACAGCTGAATAACAGATCAACTTTGGCCATATCTGGATGCACACGGTTAGAACAACATTTAGTAACATTTCCAGCCAACCGCTGACACAACGCAAGATGGATTTATGCCAAATTCTGACCCTACCATCTACATAGCAAAACAGACATTGAGTTACGTCAGATCAGGTGACATCGGTTTTATGGAGTTTGCTGTTCTTACCTGAGAGTAATGAGAAGATCTCAGCTGCCGTACTCCATCCATGTTACACCTCACTGTTTTCTCACACCATCTGCTATAAACTCTAGAGACCGCGGTGTGTGAAGATCAGCGGTTCAAACTCAAAGCACACCATCTGCAGAGCCACATTTCTTTAGGTTAAATAACAACTGAAGGTCTTGCTTTCATGAATCGACCTGATTGGCTGATTAGATGCTTGTGTTAACGAGCAGATGAACAGGTGTCTAAAACATGGATGCATATGGAAGAAAACCTAAAACAGTTTCTACATCCAAATAAAAGCACACAACCTGATCAGAGACTAATAAACCCAGAAATGTAGTACACAGTGCAAAAAAAAAACACAACACACTTTATATTCAGAGTTTAAGGCTTTCAACAGTTGCTTATAACAAACATACTCATAACAATACAGCATAACACATACACAGCCAAAAAAACAAGTGCAGTTTCTGATTACATGCCATTCACATCCAATGATCTCCACAGCATTCAAAGTTCATGCAACAAAGTTATGGAAATTGGATTTCTAACAGGACCAGTTACTTTGAAACTTTCATATTTTTTCTCAAGAAAGATTGTTCCATTATTCTCAAAAAATCAGTGGCAAAATTAGGAAAACATATTATAAAAGAGGAAATCTGTAACTAAAATAACTGTAACTTTTAAATAACATATGAAATATAAATATATATACAAAAATTAATGTTTGCATTCAGTGTCCATTTTAAAAACTATCTGTTGATTCATCAGTTATCAGCCAGCTTGGTCCAACCTAGTTATCTTTATCAGTAAAATCAGTAGTCCTCAGCTTCAGAACATACGATTGTCATACCAAAAACACACAGTACATGTTAAACCTCCTCCACAGGCCATGGAAAACATGCAAATGAAATATGAACCTCAAAACACCACAAGCCCTCACCCAATCACAGAGAGAAATTAAGCGACTGCAGGTGCTTACTGACATTTACATGATTATTATGACTGATTAAAACTAAAGAACATACAGCAAACACTTAACAGGAAACATTCATATTCACACAGCTTCAATACATTAACCCGCATTAAAGTACTGCTAACTATTATAATGATATTAGAAATGCAGAGTAATGATTCCTATACAGTTATTTGGCTATTGGCTGACATCCATTTTATTTGGAATAAAATAATTTATGAATAGTTCAGAACAAACACATGTAAGTTTGGAGACTTTTTAATGTTTTATGAAAGGAGCCTCTTATTTTCACCAAAGCTGACCATAAATACAGTAAAAATGCTTATGTGAAATATTACTACAACTTTAAATAATTGTTTTCTATTAAAATACATTTTAAACTACAATTTGTTCCAACACTATTTTCAGCATCATTCCTCCAGTTTTCAGTGTCACATGATGCTTCAAAAATCATTCTGATATTATGATTTGCTGCTTAAGAAACATTTTATTATAAATGTTTCTTATAAATATAATAATTGAGCTGCTTTGTGAAAACCATAATACCCTAATCTTATGGCCAGTAGAGTATTTCTTTATATTACTTCATTTAAAAAAATACTGTTTTTTAGCAAGAACTTATTAAATTGTTCAAAAGTGACTGAAAAGGCTTTTATAAGGTTACATAATATTTAATTTTTTTTTTAAATGCTGTTCTTTAGAACTTCAGAGTCATCAAAAGAATCCTGAGGAAAACGTCTTACAGTTTCCACACAAAAAATAAGGCAGCACAACTGTTTTCAACATCGATAATAATCAGAAATGTTTCTTGAGCGGCAAATCATCATATTAGATTGATTTGTGAAGGATCATGTGACACTGAAGACTGGAATAATGAAGACTGGCTTTAATCACAGGAATAAATTACACTGTCCTATATATTTACATAGAAAACAGTTCTTTTAAAAGCTTTGGTTTTGGCTTTTGAATGGTAGTGTATTAAGAAAGTAAACGGGGTGGATTTTAATTCATGTTGACCCAATGATCAGTGTTCGTTTCATCATGAAGAATTTAATAAATAAATACATAAATAGATTTTCACATTTACTCAAGCCTGTTGCGTCTTCGTAATCCTCCTGTCAGATCTTCTGGACATTTCTGAGCGACGGTAAGGTCATCTACACTGATGTCGCCCGAGTCCTCGAGGGAGGGCATACTAGAGTCACTCTCACTTCCCACGTCTTCCTCTCCCGCTGTGTGTTTGTTCTCCTCGTCTTCCTCCAGCTCTTCCTCTGAATCAGGTCTGAGCACTCGGTGATCCTGTGGATGCGTTTCATCCTGTGCCTGAGTTTCTGGAAGCGCTTCGGCCGAAGCCAAAGTCTCGATGAGTTTGTCTAGATTTCGTTCACATGCCGGCTCTAAAAGAAACAACCGAGTGATTTGCATCACGCAACGCCACAACACATCAGAAGCACGTACAGCAACCCCCAAAACGACAATAAGTGTGGACGTCGTGGCATTACATAAAACAAATACATTTTGTCATCAGTATGAAGTCTCAACATATTTAACAGGACTTATAAACACATCAAGACCTTCCCTGCTCAACCAGACTCGCATGAATGGCAGCGTGACCTACAGTATGTGATGTTGGCAAATTCAGTGCTACTTTGTTTATCCCTCTGATTTGCTTGGAGTATATATCATTTTCAAAGACAAGCTTTACTGATTGTGGCCATCTGCATTAGTTATGCATAAACTAGAATTTAGAGATGCGCTATATATTAAGCTACTCTAGTGCTTACTGACATGAATGTAAACACATACATAAACGATTCACACGTGTCCAATTAAGATTAAAATTCAGTAAAATACCAGATTAATTAGCCTTTAACCGCGATAAACGAGGGATCACTGTATTTCAGTAATTTTGTGTGCAAAAGTGTAATTTGTAAACCTCAAAAGTGAAATATTCAGATGCATTATGATAATGAGATTGAGGGGGAAATAATGCACAGCTCATTTGGACCATGTAACATGCTGGAGTTGAACTGTGAAGCATGTGTGTGTGTGTGTTAATTGCATGGGTGTGTATGGGAGCAGATGTGTTTACCTTCTATCCTGATGTTTGGACACTCCATGCCTCTCTTCTTCATTAGCTGCCGAATGCAATGCAGCTGCGACATGATCTCGTTCTTCTGCTCCATGGCAACAGACTTCACACTGCAGTATAACAGAAAGAATAAACAGCAGGCAAAAAAACAAGCCCACACAGATGAAACCGAACAAACAGGCGGTCGCTATGAGCGTGCAAGAACGTTTCCGTTTAAATGCCGCAAGCCCTGCTCTGCTTGTTTTTGCATAACCAAAAACAAATATCTATGAATATGGTTTAACCAAGTACATTCTTCCATGACTCGATATATCACATTTATTTAAAACAAAGAGGGTTTAACATGAGTTAACAAGAGCTGTACGATTCAGAATACATTTACTTTTCAATATTTTAGCGGACAACTAAACAAAATAACGACATTTAGTAGAAGTTAAATAAATAAAAATATTTCTGAATGCATGATTCGCTCAGACTTCACTTGTTTCATTACTGGTGGAATCAGGTTTTTCCGAACAAATGATTCAATAGCAAATACATTTTTATCGCCACCTACTGGTGTAACGATGTCATTGATACGATCTTCATCTGAAGCTTCAATCTGCTCTCAAAAGTTGATTTGCTCTATTTTGATCACTACCATAGACATCAGTGTTTATATCTGAGCTATAAACTTTTATCCCCGTACTTCTGAGATCATTTGATACTGTGTAGCTAAAAAGCTGTATGATACTTATACTTGACAACTGCTCTTCATGGCCGTGTTTATATCTTGTATTAAGACGTTTTGGTCGAACGGATCACAAGTGGACGACATTAAATTCAGGAGTAAACGGGGCCTAAAAGGTTTTGAGCTTGTCCACTTTCATCCACTTCCAGAGGTTGTTAAACTCATTCCTCCGGATTGCTTTTATAGTGTAAACACTCATGTGGTCAAATACATCTGAACAGCCACTAAAAGACCCTCTACTCTCCCCCTACTGACCTAATGCGTTAACATTATGGGATGTGCGCTAGCCAGACAGAATTTAAACTTTGTCAGCTGAAGATCTGAAGAAGTTTGGTTTAAAGATGAAAAGCTTGCAAAACCATGGCCGTGGGTTCGATTTCCAGGGAAAGATCTGACAAAACTCGCCCATAGACCCTCCAAATGATTGAAAGCAGAAAAAGATATAGATGAAAACACCAGGTGTAAACAGGAATGTCTCCCTCGTCTACTTGTGATCTGAACGACCAAATGCCATACGAAAAAGACAAAGGGTCGGCGGCAGAGACCAAGCAGATCTGAATGTTTGCGGTGATCGTATTGGTCAAAGCTTTAATAAACATACAGCCGAATCGCTGTCATTTAGGAATAAGATCATGTGGGTGTTGAATTGAGATTGCAGTCTTTCAACGATTAATCACACAGCTCTTGTGTTAAACATAATAATGTGCTTGACAATATATATTTATAATAAATAACCCTCACCAGTTTGTTAGCGGGTCCAGTTGGGTCAGAATGGAGTTGAGCATCTTCTCTGTCTGAGCCAACCTCTGCTCCAGCTCATTCAGCTGATTCTCTGGGCAAAATGACAAACACCACACTCTCTGAGTACATGAAACAAGTGCTGAGACTTTAGAAAAGAGTATTTCAGCATTCTCATTCATGCACACGGACCCGTCTCCTCTGATTTCTTCACTCCTCGTGCCGCATTGGCTTTTTGAGCTTCAGAATCACTTGACTTTATCTGCAAATGCAAAGACAAGAGCCCGTCAAACAACAACCCAGAAGAACGGATGTTGTTGTTTTGGCTCCTATAATGAAGCCTTTTTTTAGGGCTATTCATTTTTTTATGCATTGCACCATCACTTTACATTTTGTTAATGCAGAAGTTAACGACTGTATTATGCATAGCAACAAAAACAAAAGTCAGCACCTTTAGAAACTTATAAGCGGCAAAGAGTCCGACTCCGATGGCGTAGATGGGCATGAGAGTGAAGACGTAACCCTTATTGTTGTTGTTGGATTTATATTTGTCACTCTTCATCTCCTGCTCCATGAGTTTCTTCATTTGATGCATGTTCTCCACACTCTGGGACATCTGAGGCGCTGCGTTCATGCGCTGACCTTTCGCACTCCCAGGACCGACACCGGAACCAGGACCTGGAGAACAACAACACAGACTCACAGTCCTCAAAATTTTAAAATGTCTGCATTTAGCAGATGCTTTTATCCAAAGCGACTTGCATTGCATTACATTCAAGAAACACATTGAAATTCTAATCAGTTCTTGCTTTCCCTGGGAATCGAACCCATGACCTTAGACCCATGACCTTCCTGTTTGAGATACAGGAAAATATACATCAGATTCTCCAGGGACACAATTTACACGAAAATCATAACACTATTGACATGAAAATCATATTAAACATTTGGGTTTAAACATTGCTTGCTGCATGAGACAAAATACAAATGATCTAAAAATAAAGCAAAAGTTTCTCAAATGTAAGTTATTTTTAAAGGTACAGAATGCATGCAAAGGTAATATATTTAGATATAAGTTTAGTACCTATAAAAGCAAGTGACAGATTGCACTGCGATTTTACTAAAAACTTTGGAGTGAAAATGAAAACAAACATTAGGATTTGATAACTGGGACAAAATATAAATATCCAAAAGTATATTTTTGTTTTTTAAGGCACACATGCTTACACAAAAACACACAAAAATACCAAACATAAAAGAATAAAAAAAATAAAAGTGTATTTAAATGTACAGAAAGGTAAAACTGATCATATTTAGATACAGCTTGCTCTGCAATTTAACGAAATACACGAAAATAATATTAAATATTGGAGTTTGATAGCTGGGACATAATATAAATATCTAAAAATAAACGCAAAAATATATAAAAATGCATTTTATTTGTACGTAGACAAATAACATATTCAGACATAAGTTCAGCATGCATGAATGCAAACGACTTACTCTGCATGAAAATTATATTAAAAGATACAATGACAAGAAACTATATTTAAATAATAACAAATAATACAAACTTCACAGACCGGAGCAAAAGACTGAGCACAAAATGACAGGTTGAATAATATTGGAGGACAAACATCACAGAGTAAACAAACACAGGAGAGCCGGGCTCGAACCTGCAGCTCTTCTGCTGACCCGCGGGTCGAACGACTGACCGCCGCCGCTGAACATGCGCGGAAACAGCACGAACACCAGCAGCACCGCCGTGAACGCCATGACGAGCTGCTGAGAGGAGGATAGTGCCATCTCTGAGCCCGCAACCGACGCTGTACCAGCCTGTTGACAAACCCTCTTCTTCTGTGTGTGAGAGAGAGCGAAGAGAGGATGAGAGGAAGAAAATAAGCGCCATCACTGAACTCTACAGGACTGGCGTGGACTTACAGCTTCACTCAGTGGCAGAGAATCTCACTCACGCACACACTCTCTCTCTCTCTCTCTCATACAGCCACACACTCTCACACACACATACTCTCTCACACAAGCACACACTCACTAACACAGACACACACTTTCACAAAAACACACAATCTCTCTCTTATAGGCACACTCTCTCACACACACACACACAAACACACATGCACACACACTCTCTCACACATATGTACACGCACTCACACGGACACTCTCTCACACGCACACTCTCACGCACACATACACACACAAACACACACTCTCTCGCACACAAACACACACTCTCTCGCACACATGCAAACACAAACACACTCTCTCACACACACACATGCAAACACGCAGTCACACAGACACACTCTCTCACACACTCACTCACACAGATGCACTCCCACACACTCACTCACACAGATGCACTCCCACACACATAAACACACTCTCTCACACACATATCCACACGCACTCACACAGACAATCAAACACTCTCTCACACAGACACACATACACACAAACACACTCTCTCTCACACATATGCACACGCACTCACACAGACACACTCTCACACATGGACACGCAAACACACACATGCACACTCTCATGCACACACACTCTCTCACACACATAGACACACAGACACACACAAACACACACTCTCTCTCACACACAAGGACTCTCACAGAAATACATATGTTCTTGTACATCTATCTTTGTGAGGATGTTCAATGACACAATGCAATCTCAAGCTCCTTACTCTAACCCTACCCATCTTAACTAACTTAGCTTAATTAACCCAAACCCTTAGCTTAATTATGACCTGTAGAGGAATCTAAAGTTAAAGGGTTAAAATCTGGGGACCTGATATGATGAATAAAGACCAGGAGTCAGAAATAGTCAACTGAAGAATTAGCCAAGATTTTTTGCAGTTTCATCAGTGGAAGCTTCAAGTCTCACAATGAGTTGGTAGGTCGTCCCACTTATAGTCACATGGTGGCAGCAATTGTACTCTAACAGAAGCTACTAATTACATCATTAATTCACATTTATTCACTTACAACTGAAGAATACAGAAAGCGATTTGTCGTGAAGAGGCAAACATACACAAGCGTGCTCACAATGCAACGTTTCAGACAATGCTTAGAGTAGCATAAGCCTAGAAAATGCAGGGACTGAAGGAAAGGGAAAGCATATGTTTTTATTCATATCATTTCTAGGCATCAGACAGTAGATCACCTCACCCAAATTGATCTGTAACAGAGCAAACTAACACACCCATACTGATCTGTGAAAGAACAAACTCACACACACATTTAGATACACAGGTTCTTCAAGGTTGAAGATGGTTTGAAGAAGCTTTCCCCAAAACATACAGATAACATGTTCCTTTTCTCAATGAGAGTTTCAGACAATATTCATCATTATTATCTAGTGTTTAAATATGGAAAAGTAAATACTTTAACTAATAAATGGTCACAATGAAGTGCACATAAACTTGACGTCACTCAAAAACTTAAATTATAAATCAATAACTTGATTAGAAATCATTCATCACAAATCACACAAAAAAACAAATATATATATATAGAAGTGGCAGTAGATTCTGGAATTGGTCCCTTCAGACCGTATCGCTAAAACCAAGGCTTGATCCTCAAACAGTCTTTTAAGGGCTCTCAGAAAGTGAGGGCTGGCAAAAAGTTTTCTTGATCCTCACTCTGATGGTCTAAAACTCTAGCTTAGTCAAACTGGGTAGACAGTTGTAGAAGTACACACACACTCTTGTACATTTACGTTTGTGAGGACGTTCATTGACAATGCAATCATAACCGTATGCCTAAAACCAATGCTTAAACCTCAAACAGCCTTTAAATCGCTCTTAGAAAGTGAGGACTGACCAAAATGTCCTCAAGTTCCTCTCTTGGTCCTCACTCTGATGGTCTAAAACTCAAACTTGACCTCACAAAAAGTAGTTGTACAAGTACACACAAATTTTCATAAATTTATACACTATCCTATATACTAAAAAATGCAAATTGGTAAATCTTCCATAAACATTCTCGATTCTTAATTAATCATGTTAAAACACATTAGACGTTCTTCTTCTGTGCATGTAGAGGGAAAATCATATTTGTTTTGTCATTAAAATTATGCTTGAGGTTGATCAGCAACAAAACTATTCGAAATAAAAGCAGTGTGGTTTACCGCGATTTTGTGTTTGTCGGTGTGACACAGTGGTGAAACGTGGTTTCTCAGGAAACGCCTGCCACTGTCTGCCCGAAGGCATGACTGTGCTTCAAACGCACCTTCTTAAATTTATAAGTCAAACACCCAAAGTAACTCACTTATCGTTTTATTGCCCTCATTTCTTTTCAAACATGTATGACTTCCTTCTGTGAAGCACCCAAAAAAATGGAAGACTGTTGGTGAACAAACAATATTGGACTAAGTTGTGTGCTCTTACGACATCTTTCAAAATATCTTCATTTGTATTCCGCAGAAGAGCGGCAGTTATACAGGTTACATGACAGTTCTGCCTGTGGGTTATTTGCAATTATCTCTTGCACATGTTTGCTTGTTGGGTACATAATAATTATGGATTATTTGTTAAACATACACATTTTAATTAAAAAAAAATTTATTCAGCTTGGGTGAAAGAGTTTTATGTTATAAAACTGGCCAACAAATGTGATATATAAACTTTTTTATATAGTTTATCACAGACAGGTGGCCTATTGACTGTTGTTTTACACAACCCATGCTATCAAACTTTCAAGACAATCAAGGTAATAAATCACCAACTTCTAAACTGTGTAGTTGTCTTTGTAAAGAAATGCTCTCTTATATGTACCTTTGGTGACGCTGTCAACAAACGAGTGTGAGTGCTCACGCACATCTACAGCTGCAGTGACGATGTAGTTGTGCAGGCATGAAGTGCAAACTGTGTGAAGTTTGGCCTTACAATCTTAAAGGGTTAAGGTTACAAGTAATATAAGTCCGTTTGTGAAGTTCCAGCTCAAACCCCTCATTTTAGCATATTGAACCTCAGAGTATCCCTTTGATATTCTAAACTTCATGAAGACTTAGAGTCGGCGCCACTGAGGCTGTGTTTAATTGCCCGATAGACAATAACCACAACTCAATGCAAGTATGATTTGAATACTCCCCTGAAGATCATGTGGTAGAAGACTCCCAAAACTTCTGGATTATGGGGGTAAAAAAAGACACACACACACACACACACACATTAATATTAATTTGCTCAATAAAACAATATTAACTATGGACTTACTGACAGAGACATGGATTTGCAAAAAATTTGTTTACCAGCTCCATGCAAAACCTTCACAAAAGTCCAAAATCGTGGTTTGCATATATTATTTTTTAGAGTCCAAGAAGTCCAATGTTCTCTTGAACTTAAAGTACCTGACAGGGGGATCTGAAATTTGATTGCACAATAATACAGCATAGTTACTTAAAAGTTTTATTAAAGTTTAATTAATTAAATTTTATTAAAACTCTTTATTAAAAGTAAGATCAAAGCACATCACAAAAACAATAGAACTAATACAAAAATTCAAATGAAAGCTTATCAGGTACAGTAGTTTTAATAAACAACGACAAACTGAAAAATAACACTGCTTAGTCTTCACTGTATGAAGTTATGATAGCAAAATGTCTAATGATAGTCACTTTTTATCACCACCACAACAGTAATATCAGGAACTAACAAACTGCTTGGTCCTTAAGGCAGGGTGAGGTTTGGGGTTGAGAGGTTTGAGCATTTAAATTAGGAATGTCATTGAATGATTTGAATAACTTGCTTTCCATTACGTTAACTCATTGGCACGATCCCATCAGACAACATTTGATGTGCTCGGGGTTTGTTAGAACAGTCGTCAACAGTCAAATCATCAGCTGTGGATTTGAACTAATCAAACTGGTTAGAAACAGCCCTGAAGTGTCAGCAGAGACCATGACTCTACTAGACCCTCTCCTGTGAGGGCCTCATAAATCCCATCTTCAACCAAACGCAACTGGATTAAATAATTTGAGTGTCCCAATCTCAATCTGACCTCTGTGTTCTGTTTTGTATCAGTGGATTGTAAAACAATGAATCCCATAATCCAACCCTTCGGCTGTGAAGGATGTCTGTTGACAAAAGTTATTTTGCCAAGATCAGATACTGTCCTTAAAAGAGCACATGCAACACTATTCCATCCCAGATCCTCTTTGCTGCTTGTAGACTTAAAGTATCAATACTGCTTCTTTATGTCAATCAAAGTTTGTCCTCCTTGTAAAGGCAGATGTAACACATCACGAGGAACACTTTGTTGCCCCGACCAAAAACCCTACAAATGTTTCTGTATAACTTTTGACTTCATTTGGTGGATCCAACACATTTAATCTGTGCCATAACATGGAGGTGGCCAAGACTGTTTGTTTGCAACCAAGACTCTACCCTTTAGGACAGTTCAGGTAGTAGCCATTTCCATTCAGACTAGCTGACATCTTCTCCGGCATACCTTTTTGTTTTTTTTGTCCATAATCTTCGGGGGGAAAACGCTGGCTAACTTCTCTAACTAACAAAACAAAAATACAAGAGTTAGCTCCTACTGTTAATGTATCTAAAGTCAACTCTCTACCTGTTGTCTGTGTACGACATTCTAACCCGATGCCCTCGCCTCAATTAGGTACAACTTCAACAAACTCTTGAGTTTGAAAGAAAAGGTGATTGGAAGATTGGTGCTCAGGGAGGGAGTGTCACCACCAATAATGTGGATTGACAGGAGCTTTGTCAAATCACAGGTCCTGTTAGACGTGCTAGTAAGAGACACAAAAAAAGGTGGATAAAAAACAGAATCTCCAAACACCATGGAACGTAACACTTTCTTCGCCCAGAAGCACTCCAATAATTGTTTTCCCTCTGTACAATAACAATATATGTAGCGTGTTTGGTTACTGTAGATAGAATAAACCCATGTAACCCAATGTTTCCCTTTCTTCGCCATATATTTGTTGCCTCGCCACAAGCAAAAATCCGCTGACAACTTAGCATCTTAATGTCTTGACTTCATGATGACCCAGTTTGGTGGTGATCAGATGAATCGCCTAGGAGAAGTATATCAAATTCCAGAGCATGTGCTTTTCAAACACGCCTAAATAGGTAACTTCTTGTTGGGAGGGGGGTTAATGACAGTGTGGACGTTGAGTTTCATACAGAAATGTGCAAGAGTGTTTGATATATGGACCAAGTTCTTGAGCCCCATTTAAGGGAACGTTGTTGAGCACACCACGCTTCAGCCTACTGGTGTACACACTTCGGTTCTCCTGGCTGCTGATTCCTACATGTATTCAAAGTTTCAAGAGTTTTCAAGCACGTTTAGGGTCCTAAAAGTGCCTGAGAAATCAGAAAAAGTGAGAGACACTCAAGTCAGACCTTTGTCGCCGTAGACTGATGTCACGTATGGGTTCTAATGAGGTTCATGTGTAGCTAAGCAGTTTGGGACATGTGGTCCTTCATGGGACACACAAGGGAGTAAAGACGCACTGGAAAGGGTTTGCAAAACATATATACCTGTATAACTGCTTTACACACGCACCCATTTTTCCAACAAGTAATATAACTACAGAGTGAGCTGCAAACAAGCCAACAAACATCTCTGGAATGCCATTTCATTCTGGAATGTAATTTATGAAATGCTCAGTTCACTGGTGGTAAATATCTTTGTTTAAAATACACAAGTGTTATTTTAGTACCACTGAGAAACCTTAAAATTAAAATACAGTGGAGTTCACTTATCTCGAGTCACGGTTAACTCATAATACTATTATGTCGACGTTTCTGAAGTGGAACCGCCAAACTCCCTATTTGTCTTATTCTTATATTAGCGATTCTGTTATGTTGCCAAAATCTAATATGTCAAGCACAAAAAAAGCGACAAATTCTCCACTTGACATGGTTATTTTGTGACTAATTAGCATACCTAGTTCACTGCGCATGCACTGAGTTTGCCTTGCACGTGGATCGCAGTCCGCTCACGGTTCACTCCCTGTCGTTGATCTCATCTGAGGGATAACACGCTGTAGCATCCCGCACGTTTTTTGTGATTTTGTGAGCAATCTTTGTATTAGCGTTGTTGGAGAATATAATTAAAGGTTTGTATCTGTAACAAATGGGACTCCCAGGCAGGTATCCAAGTGCTTGTCTTTCTTAAGAGTGGTCGTACAGGTAGAAGGTCAGGGCAAACAGAGAGCATTCGTGATCTGTAATCCAGGCAAGAGTCAGAAAGGCAGGCAGACAGAATCAGGTACGATAATCCAGGCGAGTAGTCAAGACAGGCAGATATCAATCACAAACGGTATTCCAGGCACAGGTCGGGGCAGGCAGAACAGGATCAAACACGGGCAAACAGGCAAAATCAGTAACAGGATAAACAGGCAGGAATAGTAACGCTCGAAATTGACAACACGGCTAATGAAGACTTTGCAGTGTGTGTATGGGTGAAGGAGTCTTTTATCATATGATGGAAAACAGCTGGTTTAACAAACAGTCATAATGGTGTCCAGCTGGTGTGTGTAATCAGTCCAATGTGTGGGTTGCTGGGAAATGTAGTGTGTAGTGTAGTGTCAGTATATGTGTGAGCTCCCTTTGGTGGCCAGGGAGGGGAGCGCAGAGCTCATATTCATAACAGTATCAAGAGTCGAAGGTGGTTTTTATTGTGGTGGTTTGACTTATGGCTTTTGTTGTTAGCAAACATACACTGTACTGTGTATATGTAAATTTTTTTAGATGAATGCCGATCGCTTCATCAAACAAATCGCGGCAACGCTGTTGTGTAAAAAGACACCATGGTGTAACCCAGGTCACTAGAAATCTTGCATAAGTTGAAAAAAACCCTAGACATAACATTCATGAATATGTACATTTATTTTATTAACATTTATAACAAGTATGGCTGTGAAGAGAGGTTGACTAAATGTAATAAAATAAAACCCGAAATTAATTTAAAATATTTATTTAATTAAACAAGTGGAAGATTGGTCCAATTAGACGAGTGGAAAATTAGCCCTGCCCTGAGGGGCGGAGCCAAAGCGAGACGGGGGGAAAAATAATAAAGTTCGGTGGGTGAGAGAAAAACCGAGAATCTGCTCCTGTGTGCGATCCTGGAAGAAAGAAGAGAAATAGATCATTAGAACAGTTATAACTAATCATTCACAAGAGAAAATATTCGTGAGAGATCAACAGTGAGGTAAAAACAGTGAGTGAATATCGTCAGTCGATGCGACTGAGTCAATGTTAGTGTGAGTGCTACGGAGAGAGAAACGAACGAGACCAAAAGTGTTGCCTTTCTGGAAACTTCTTTATTGAAAAAATTGAATTCTCTTGGTTGGGCCTTTTTCATTTCCTTCCCATTTTTATTTTTATTTTCTTGTTTTATACCTGTCCATATCTTTTGCTTCTCCATCACTTCCCGAGTTGGATGATCCTCACCACTGACCATCGGACGATTTCATCGATTTTTTTGAACTGTCCCTGCTGAGGTAAAACAACAAAAAAAGAGCCCCTTTAGCAGGAACTGGCGAGCCATGCCCAAATAAGGAGGAGAAAGTATTGAGGTGAAAGTGATTCACGGAATGGTAGAATTGGTGCACAACATTTGTTTTCTTTTGATGAACTGAGTTTCACAGGACAGTGACTCACTGGAAGGAGGACCTCGCGTGTAGTGCTAAAGTGGACCGAGATTTTGAGTTTAAAGGAACTGCTATTATAATTTGTTTAATTGTGGGTTTATATGTCACATTTTATTTATTTGCCTTTTTTTTCCCTTTTTATTGAAATTTAATCTTATTCTTTTATTTATTATTTTCTGTTGTGTTTGGTGTATGAAAAGTTAAATTGGAGTAGTAAATTGAAATAATTCGCAAACATAAACAAATCTTATTAGAATTAATCAAGTGAATAAATAGTAATTAGTGAAATAGGGTTCGAAATTCTTTTATTAGCTGAAACTAAATAGGTCAAAAATCTAAATTGTGGGTCTTCATTTTTTTATTTTTGTTGGTTGCTTTCGTTCTCCCCCTTTTTTGTGTTGTATTGTGATGTTGTAACATTTTGTTTTGTTTGTTTTATGTCAATACATCTTACCTGTTCTTTAATCACCAAGTCTGTTGTCATTGCCTTTCTTCCTTGTTGTTCAGCCAGTCTCTTGAGCGAATTTAGGCTTCTGATTGCTGGTCCAAATTGGGAAATAGTGCATCCTCGGTACATTCATTTCTTTAGATAGCGTTTGAGACCGAGGGTGCATTCGCAACGTGACACGGGTTACAATAAACACAAGCATTTTACATTCTAGTTTGATAACTCACATGATGTACATCAATAAATGTTCATTTTTCTTTCTTGCGAGGGTTGTTGTCTTTGGCTATCTGACAGCTCTCAGCTGGCTGCAATTCCACCATCACTCTGACAGCTGGCGCTGATAGGCTGTCTGATCTGTCAATCATGCAAGAAGACGTGATCTTCTCATCTCATCGACACTCTTCTTAAAGGGACGAGCCACTGCACATTGCAGAGAGGCGAGCCGGAGAGACTGCTTTTTGTTTTTCTTCTAATTCTGACTTGCGTTTGTTTTCTTATTGTGTGAATTTCACGCACAAGCACTGTGTACCGAGCCTGAACATTTATGGATAATTGAAGTCATGCGAGCAACATTTGAAATTCGAAATGTGATCTTAAACAAAAACGTTCCTCAATCTATGGCTGTGGGTTAGGCCAGCGATGTTTTTTTTTTTACACAAAACCCAAAACCCGCTGGCTATATGAGCGTGTGGATTATCTGCATCTGCGGGTTGTATGTAGGAAAATATATGTTATATGGGTTATCTCGCTAAACGGTAATCTCAATGTTTTTTTGCAACCCCCGAGGCCGTCGACAAAACCGAACTCCACTGCAAATAAGAACAAATGTATTTTCTTTTTTTAAAATCAAGTTAAAATAATTGAAATGAGCTTCTTATAGTTTTCTTTTCAATAATTTTACACTGAGAGACAGTGTGAGATTTTTTAACAAAATACTCAATTTATTTAAAAAAAATAACTCAAATCTTTTTTTTTTCTAATGTTAGCCTCCTTTTATATAGAAATAAATAGTGCATAATTCAGAGGAGAATATTGTTTACTGTCATCAATTTAAGTCAAAATACAAAACTTTAAAGAAAACAAATATGTTGATCTGGAATATGGTATTATAAGTATGATTTATACATTAGAGCGTTTTACACCTTTGACCTCTGTTTCCTTACAGTTTGTGGGACGTTTTTCCAGGTGTCTCTGTCAGACACGAGACGGCGACGGATTCAATTGCAAGTGAAAGATTTATTGAACAGATAGATAATCAGTGATAGTCCGGATCCGGCTGGCGGCAGTGCAGGGACTCAATGGGTTCGGTGATCGTAGTGCGGTGCAATATCCAGATCGGTGGTGGTGAGTGGGAATCCAGGAACACGGGAACACAGGAAGACGGAAACACGGAGACTCAGGACCACAGGAGAGACGGCACGGGCGCACATGGAGAACAATAACACTGCAACATGGTGAAGGTGGAGGGGAAACTAAATAGGTGAAGCAGATGGAAAACAGGTGAGATGGCTGATGAGCTGAGTGGGTGATCAGCGACCACGCCTCCCACACACTCGCATACACACACAGGCAGTAATTAGGAGACAACGAATTTGTGAACCGTGACAGTACCCCCCCCCCTTAGGAGCGTCTCTCGACGCTCCCAGGGGCACCTACCTGTCGATTGTAATCATCGATGAGAGAGTGATCCAGAATGTCCCGGGCAGGCACCCAACTTCTCTCCTCTGGACCGTACCCCTCCCAGTCCACCAAGTACTGGAATCCGCGTCCCCTCCTCCTCGAGTCCAGAATACGATTTACCGAATAGGTTGGTTCCCCATCTACGAGGCGCGGCGGTGGGGGAACCGGGGTGGGCGGGTTAATGGGAGAACGAATAACGGGCTTAATTTTGGATACATGGAAGGCGGCATGGATCCTCCCGTACGCGGGAGGTAGTTTGAGGCGGACTGTCACCGGGCTAATGATTCTGGTGACAGGGAACGGGCCGATGAATTTAGGAGCAAGCTTGTTACATACGGAACGGAGGGGAATATCCTTAGAAGAAAGCCACACTTTTTGACCCACGACGTAGACGGGAGGCTTCGACCGGTGGCGATCGGCCTGGGCCTTGGTGCGTGCCCCCACCTGTAGTAGAGTCTCTCGGGCTCTACTCCAGGTGCGGCGGCACCTCTGGACAAATGCGTGGGCGGAGGGGACCGCGACTTCGGATTCCGTACTAGGAAAGATAGGTGGCTGGTAACCTATACTACATTCGAACGGTGACAGGCCCGTGGATGATACTGGTAACGAGTTATGTGCGTACTCAACCCACGGGAGTTGCTGACTCCAGGAAGCAGGATTCTGGGCCGCGGTACACCGTAGAGTCCTCTCGAGATCTTGGTTGGCTCGCTCAGTTTGGCCATTGCTCTGGGGATGGAAACCCGAAGACAGACTAACGCTCGCGCCCAGTAACCTACAAAATTCCTTCCAGAACTTGGAAATGAATTGGGGCCCTCTGTCAGAGACCACGTCTGTCGGGAGGCCATGAATGCGAAAGACGTGTTCTATGACAGAAGCCGCTGTCTCCTTAGCCGAGGGTAACTTGGGTAAGGGTATAAAGTGAGCCGCCTTCGAGAACCGGTCCACTACGGTCAAAACGACCGTGTTCCCTTGGGAGAGTGGGAGGGCGGTAACGAAATCTAGGGCGATGTGGGACCAGGGTCTCGAAGGTACTGACAGCGGCTGGAGCAACCCATCTGGGGCGCGATTGGAAGTCTTACCCTGTGCGCAAACCGAGCAGGCCGATACAAAATCTCGAAGGTCCCGGGCCATCTTCGGCCACCAGAATCGTTGTTTGACCAGAAAACTGGTGCGCCTGACTCCCGGGTGACAAGCTATCTTAGAGCAGTGACTCCATTGGAGGACCTCGGATCTGACTCTCTCTGGTACGAATAATCGGCCTGGTGGACCCCCGGGCGGAGGCGTTACCCCTTCTAAGGCCGCTTTGACCTTCGCTTCGACCTCCCATACGAGTGTGGAAACAATGAGTTTCTCGGGAAAAATGCACTCGGGAGGACAAGGATGGGAGCCGAAACGAAGCGGCTCTTGAGTTTGGCGAACGCCGCTTCGGCGGCGTCGTGCCACCTGAACGGAGTTCTGGGGGAGGTCAAGGCTGTCAGAGGTGTGGCTAGTTGGCTGAAGTTGCGGATGAACCGCCGGTAGAAATTGGCAAACCCCAGGAACCTCAGCAGGGCCTTGCGAGAGTCCGGGGTTGGCCATTCCACCACAGCCTTAACCTTGTCGGGATCCATGCGCACTCCCTCCGACGAGATGATGTACCCTAAGAAAGGAACAGACTGTGCATGAAAAACGCATTTCTCCGCCTTGACAAAAAGCCCATTCAGTAGTAACCGTTGGAGCACTCGTCGGACGTGTTGAACATGTTCCTGGAGAGACGAAGAAAATATCAGTATGTCATCCAGGTAAACATACGTGAACTGGTCTATCATGTCTCTCAACACGTCATTGACGAGTGCTTGGAAGACCGCTGGGGAATTGGACAGCCCAAACGGCATGACCAAGTATTCAAAGTGGCCCCTAGGGGTATTAAATGCTGTCTTCCATTCATCCCCCTCTCTTATGCGGACCAAATGATATGCATTACGTAAATCCAATTTCGTGAAGATAGACGCTCCCTGCAACCTCTCGAACGCTGAAGACATCAACGGCAAAGGATAAGTATTCTTTACCGTGATGTTGTTCAGCCCTCGGTAGTCAATGCAAGGTCGCAGAGAACCGTCCTTCTTCCCCACGAAAAAGAATCCCGCCCCCGCCGGAGAAGAAGAGGGGCGGATGAACCCGGTGGCTAAGGAATCAGAAATATATTTCTCCATGGCCTCCCTTTCAGGAGTGGAAAGCGAGTATAATTTGCCCTTAGGCGGAGACATACCTGGCACTAACTCTATAGCACAGTCGTAGGGACGATGCGGAGGAAGAGAAGCAGCCCGCGACTTACTGAACACTTCCTTCAGGTCTCGGTACTCCGAGGGCACGTTAGACAAATTCGGTGGCTCCTCCTGCAACACAGAACTAGACACAGACAAACGGGCAGACACAAGACAAGAGGCATGGCACTGATCACTCCAACCCGTGATGGTGTTGCGTCCCCAGTCAACCCTGGGGTTGTGCTTGGATAGCCAGGGATGACCGAGGACGACCGGTGCCGAGGGGGAGTCAGTTATGAAAAAGTCAATGGTTTCAATGTGGTTACCTGCGGAAGTGAGTTTGAGGGGTATGGTCTTAAGAGAAATGTCCGGTAGTCTCTGGCCGCCGAGGGCGTTGACGGCGATGGGGTGAGGGAGGGGTTCAGTGGGTATCTTCAGGTGGCGTGCCAGTGTGTGATCCATCAGGTTGCCCTCGGCTCCAGAGTCCAATAGTGCTCGACAGTGATGAGATGAGTGAACCCATTGGAGTCTTACCGGGAGGAGCGTGGCAAAGGAGGATGTGTTGGTTGAGATGGCGCCCGTCAGTAACCTTCCCTCTACTGGCGGGCGCTGGCTTTTGCTGGGCAGCGGGAGATGAAGTGCCCCTCTCCCGCACAGTAAATGCAGAGCCCTTGTGCTCTGCGGCGTTCCCTCTCCTCCCGGGAAAGCCGAGCTCGACCAACCTGCATGGGCTCGGGGTCGAAGGTGGGGCTGACCGCGTCAAGGTGGTGGGTGGGGAGCATTACGGAGGGTCCTGGAGCTGCCGACTGGAGGGACCGACGCCTGCCCCTCTCCAGCCGGGTGTCCACCCGTAGTGCGAGCTCAATCAGTCCGTTGAGCCCCGTGGGAAGGTCCAAGGTGTAAATTTCCTGTTGGACGCGGTCAGCCAGCCCATGCAGGAACCTGTCCCACTGCGCCTCCTCATTCCAGTTGCAGCCGGCCGCGAGTGTCCGGAACTCAATGGAATACTCGGATACCGAGCGGTTACCCTGTCGGAGATCCGATAGTTGACGTGCTGCCTCACGGCCGACTGCGGACCTGTCGAATACTCTCCTCATCTCGTCCGAGAAGGTCTGGAACGAGGAGCAGCATGGATCGTTCTTCTCCCACACCGCCGTACCCCATTTGGCTGCCTGCCCCGAGAGCAGCGTTATCACCAAGGCCACTTTGGCCTGTTCTGAAGCGTACGTCTGCGGTTGTAGAGAGAAAAACACCGAACATTTAGTTAGGAACGGTCGGCATCCCTCTGGTTCCCTGGCGTAACGTTCCGGGGGCGGGAGATGTGGTTCCTGCTGCCCTGCGGGGCGGCTGATGGTGGGAGGAGCCGGCGGTGGGTCTGGCGCAGCGGGAACAGACAGTTGTTGGATCCGTGTGGTGAGCTCGGACACCTGCACTGCTAACGTTTGCATGGCGCGCCCGGTCGCGAGCATTTGCTCTTCCTGTCTCTCTAGGCGCGCCATGTTGTTTGAGATGAAATCCTGCCAGCCGGAGTCGCTCGCTGAATCCATGGTGATGACGGCAGTGTTATTCTGTCAGACACGAGACGGCGACGGATTCAATTGCAAGTGAAAGATTTATTGAGCAGATAGATAATCAGTGATAGTCCGGATCCGGCTGGCGGCAGTGCAGGGACTCAATGGGTTCGGTGATTGTAGTGCGGTGCAATATCCAGATCGGTGGTGGTGAGTGGGAATCCAGTAACACGGGAACACAGGAAGACGGAAACACGGAGACTCAGGACCACAGGAGAGACGGCACGGGCGCACATGGAGAACAATAACACTGCAACATGGTGAAGGTGGAGGGGAAACTAAATAGGTGAAGCAGATGGAAAACAGGTGAGATGGCTGATGAGCTGAGTGGGTGATCAGCGACCACGCCTCCCACACACTCGCATACACACACAGGCAGTAATTAGGAGACAACGAATTTGTGAACCGTGACAGTCTCCCAACAGGAGGAGCATCTCCCAACATCCCATCTAACATCCATAATATCTGTGAATCAAACGATTTAATACAAACAAGTTTAAAAAATAAGAAGCATTGAAATAATGATTTAGCATTTTAAAATAGTGTTTTGACATTGAGGTATTAAAATTGTATATATCAAGGATATATCAAGTTATTTCAATTTTAATTCTCGATGCAAAACTTAACTCCTAGGCATTTGTCTCACCTATGCTGTCTATTCTGTAAGAAAAGGATATGATATCAGATATAGTCTTTGATGAAAATTGTGTTAGGATTCATTACAGAACTTGTGACAAATGTTTTTATACAGAAACAAAAGCTATTTAAGAGTTTTAAACAGTGATTTAAATAAAGGTATCTTTTATATCATAGTGATGGTACATGTTTTCAATACTGTTTAACTTTATCATTATGCTGTTTAGACAGAAATATAGGAAATACAATATACTTTTCTCTATTAGATTATTGTGCATTTTTAAGATTTTAACATACATTTTAATCTTTATATTTGAATGGCTTTAAACATTTAGTTATTTCTACTATTTGCTAGAAGTTTTGCTTTAGATCTTTGACTTTTATTCACAGATTAGAGAGATAATCTACAATAAAACATTAAAACGTGTCACGGGATGTGTAGAGGAGGTTAAAGACACGGAGGCTTACTTTAATAACGAAACTCAAACAAAACACTTTAAATATAAACAAAAAGTGCCAAACTTTATCATAAACTCAAACAGGAAGCAACCATGACAGAAACACAAACCAGGGTGTAAAAAGAGACACAACTGACAGTTTATATAAATGGCAAGTGTACCTAAATTAAATGACAGAGATATCAACATACGTTTTAATCTTTACATTTCAAGGTTTATACATTTAGTCATTTGCACTAGTGAAAACGTAGTTATACTTGATAAAGTTCTGTTATAGAGCTCTGACATTTATTCCACAGGTTAGAGAATTGATCAGACTGTTGTACATTAAAACAAATGTAAATATAGTATGCACATTATATGCTCTTTTTCACAAATGCACTATATGAATTGCAAGTTTACCTAAGAGTAAGAGTCTTCTTACCCCATAAATTTTAGTCTTGCAGTTTGTTTTTGTTGCTTTTTTGCTTACATGCTAAAAGTGGTATTGGGCCCACACTCAGTGACACCATTCACTTATACACCGGATCTCCAGACCAAGTCTGCAAGTGGCTTACAGTTTTTTTGTGTTGTTTTTTGCTTACATGCTAAAAGTTGTACTTGAGGCCCCACTTAGTGAAACCAATCATAGACCAGATCTCCAGACCAAATTTAACTGCAAGTGCATTAAATACTTTAAACTCAGTTGTACAACAAACAGTTCTCTAAACACAGTTCTCTACTTTAGACACATTGTTCAAAACTAGCGGCATTAGAGTTTCCCACTGCTATTCAAATGCTGCACTCAATTAATTTAAACACTTAAATGAATCACTTAATTTAAAACACAAATAGTCCGGAAACGGAGGTAAAAGGTGACAAACGCACACCTATTGTTCATAAATTATATTTTGGCATTTTGTCTATTATGTATGCTACTTATTCATTTTAAATTCATTCAAGTTCAATCATCAAACATACAATCTTAATTTAATTTAAATAAAACTATAATTTTACAAGATATGAGGCACTTCCAGTTTCCAATTAATTATCTTTAATATATTGCTATTGTGTTTGGTATGAATCAAATAAAGCATTTATGAGGAGAACTTAAAAACTCAGAGGCTATATCCACATTGAAACCAATATACAGTGGAGTTCACTTATCTTGAGTCATGGTTAACTCGCCAATACTATTATGTTGACGATTTTGAAGTGGAACCGCCAAACTCCCTATTTGTCTTATTATTTTCTTGTGGGTTATGTCGATTCTGTTATGTCGCCGAAATCTAATATCTCGAGCACGAAAGAGGGACAAATTCTCCACTTCACATGGGTATTTTGTGACTAATTTGCGTACCTAGTTCTCTGCGCATGCACTGAGTTTGCCTTGCACGTGGATCGCGGTCCGCTCACGGTTCACTCCCTGTCGTTGATCTCGTCTGAGGGATAACACGCTGTAGCATCCCGCACGTTTTTTTGTGATTTTGTGATGTTGTGTGAACTTTGTGTTTGCGTTGTTGGAGAATATAATTAAAGGTTTGTATCAAGGATCGAAGGTGGTTTTTATTGTGGTGATTTTACATATGCCTTTTGTTGTTAGCAAACATATACACAGTGTAAGAACATTTTTTTAGATGAATGCCGATCGCTTCATCAAACAAATCGCGGCTACACTGTTGTGTAAAAAGACACCAAAAACATGAGCAGGTACATTCTCATTTAATAACTCACATCATGTACATCAATAAATGTTCATTTTTCATTCTTGCGAGGGTTGTTGTCTTTGGCGCTTGGACATTTTTTTTTTCCTATTTATACCTTTGTTCTTTTCTTTGTCTTATTTTTCATATGTTCTTTTCCGTTTTCTTATTTGAATGAGTTGTAAAGAGTGATTTATAATCTAGTTAGGGCTTTTTATTAGTTAAAAACCTTTCTTTACTTTGCTGTAGTTTTCCATAGTGTAAGGATGAATATTGTCAGCACTTGTCAACAGATAGGACATGTTATCAGAATGTTTTGGGTACTGTTTCTGTTGAGAGTTGGAGCCTGAGCCGAGTTCAGCCTTGGAGAAGCTGTATGTGTGTGTGTGTTAATATGGTCAGTATTGGTGAGGTGATTAGCTGGCACCATAAAACTTGTTGTTCTCGACAAGCCACGTCACGAACCCGTCAACCATGTGATCAACGAAGATATGCTTCAGACTGTCTGCTCTTGTGTGGAAAATTACTAGTTTTGTTTATCTTTCGTTCTTTCTTAGCCAATCAGAAACATTTAAACGTCATCATTGACGTAGTTAGCACCCTCTGTTAGAGTATAACTGCTGTAACAATGTTATTGTAAGTGGGGCGGCCTACGAACTCCTTGTGAGACCTGAAGCTGGCTTCTGCTGATGAAACTGCAAACTAAACTTCACTAAAATTCCTTCTATTGACTGCACTTCTGACTCCTTCATTCAACATATCTGGTCCTCG
>JAWRVZ010000078.1:0-195000 GCA_037043235.1 Rhodeus uyekii
ACAGTGGATTCATGCAACCCGACTGAAACTGCATAAAAATCCTGTGTTATCTGACTAACTTGATTTGTGTTACAGGAAGCCGGCAAGGACCATGTGCACCAACATCTCCCAAGAGAAATAGGAGAAAATAAAATTCTAAATTGGTTATTGAGCGTATTAACGATGTTATCTATCCAGGCTGTTATAGCTGTCAACACCTGAACAAGGGGCCACTTTTGTAGGATCTTCGGGGTCACTACTGCGTCAAGGGACGGAGGGGCTTGGCAGTGCGCAACTGGACTGACTGCTGACTGACGACGTGTCATTTTTATTTGCTGACTAATTGTTATTGCATGACATAGGAGCTGAACACGCAGCGCTGTCCATGACATAAGAATTATCAGCTCTAATATCCTTACCAACTATTATTTCATTTCCTATGATATTGTTATTGATTGAACTATCAGAATGCAGTTCCTTGTTTTATTGATGAGCTCACTGTCCATGGGATGGAGCTCAAGACCAACTGATAATTTGTTTTGGCAGTATGCTAATAACACTGCTAGGATGTATACCAACGAATCATGTTATGTATGTCAACAAGTGATGTCGTCTGTTGTTAGCCTGTCGCTACCCGTGATGCACCAACAGAATCTCACCCAAATATGTGTACAATCGGAAAGTAACGGTTCCAGGTATGATTGGGTTCCTTCAGGCTCGAAATGCCCCCCTTTCTTCGTTAAACGATCCTTACCCCACAAGCTTTCTCCCCATGTCACGATACGTCCACAGTTCACATTGAATTTTGTGTTTGTTTTTTGTTACAACAACACAGGGATAGGAACGTTAGGCACCATAAAGGAGAAAAAATGTCGAATAATAATCAATAGAGATTGGGGTTCTTCCAGGGGAGGTAATTATTCAGAAAAGCACCCCTCTGACCTTATGCAGATTAGATGTCCACAAAAACTTAATTGTATCACGTTGAATATTGATTGGTGGTGGTATTGTGGCCCAAATTCATTGTTCCCGGACATTCCAGGCAACTGGTCTGGTATCTGTGCTCCAATTCAACTATCTTACCCTGTCCAGATATTCCAGCGGATCAACCAGCATCGACCCACACGCCGCCACAAGAGAGACGTATCAATGGATGAGGTTCCCACTGAGCATCGCCTGACCACTCACTGGACAAGGTGGTGGACCTCTGTGTTCTCACAGTTCGGCACTGTCTCTCAGTGGACTCACATTGAGGTCCTGCATTATCGACTAGCTAAGTTCGTCAATGACACCACGGATGGAATGGCCGGTGTGAGAACGGAACTGGGTGCCCTGCGCCTGATGACCATGCAAAACCGCCTGGCATTGGACATGTTGTTAGCAGACAAAGGAGGTGTCTGTGCCATGGTGGGGGATCAGTGCTGCACCTTCGTCCCGGCTGAAGATGAATCTGAGGGCGCTGTGGGTCATGCTGTGCAAGAGATGAAGAACACTGCGCATAAGCTGTACGGAGATGAGACCAAGGACTGGGGATGGGGTTTGATGCACAATCTGTTTGGATGGGTGACACCACTTATCACCATGATAATTCCTGTACTACTGATTCTTGTGGCCCTATGTACTTTTGGGCCCTGCTTGTTGCAATGTCTGATGAATAGAGTGTATAGTATGATTGATGCAACCACCAGGCAACATAGATATGTACCAGTGAATAATGCTTAAGCTTTTAGCTTAAAAGAGGGGACTGAGGGAAATTATATGCTTTCTTTTATATGCGTTATTTTTCTATAATACATTATGTATCATTTCAGTCTGAACTTTTTTGTCCCTCTCTCTGCCATATATGGAGTTGTTTTTTCTCTTTCTCTCTACATCACCACACCCTATTAGGGGGAAGGGCTATTAGTATAAGAATCGCCTGTCCTCTTTGTTTCTCTGAGAACTGCATTCTGAATAAACCAGATTTGATTTTACTCGTGTGGTTCATTGAGCTGCGGTCTCCCGAGATCTCGTTAACAAGTTGCTGAGTAGACACTGAAAACCAACTACACTGTAGAGCGGTTCTAGCACTACTGTTGTTGGCAACAGGGGTGGTTCCGAGCAGGAGTGTTTGTGGAATGGCATGAGCATTGCAGAGAACAGGATGAAAGGAGATTTAGCATGGTGGAGAGAATTAGGGGGGAAAAGGCCAGGGCCGAAGCCACTTGCGGAGGCAACCTCACGCTTGGGTCTTGGAGAGAGACAGAAGGGGTAGAAAGGGAAGATAAAGGAGAGTGTCTGGGCCTGCACCACTAGCGGAGGCAGCCTCACGCTAGAACCGGATTGTAGGGCTGCAGGCCAAACATAAGGGAAGGTTAGGTACGTGCTTCCGTGCTGAGTCTGCACCGCTGGCGGAGGCAAGCTCACGCTTGGGGGGCGGCGTGTCTCACTAAAGGCTGGCATGTGAGGTGCAGTGCTGGAAACCTGCAGTGTGTTGCTGCTGCGACTTAACGCTTGAGGATCTGGTCTTGCGAGGGAGAGAGATGAAGATTTAGGGAGCGAAGGTTTGAGATATTTTGAAGGTAGAGTGAATTTGGAGATGGTGCAGCTGACTGGAGCGAGACCTGTATTCTAGTTAGTTTTGCTTTGGTCGTTCTCCTTTCACTATTGATGCAAGTGCTGAAGTGTCGTAGGAAGTTGAGTAAGAAGATGCCGGATGTCTTGATGGTGGAGGTGAGTGTAAGCCTCGGCGTCATAGGGTGCGATGGCCGCGTGGTGGTGTTGGAAGCTCGGCTGCAGTGTTTTGTTGAGCTTTGGAGCTCCTTTCATCAGTGGGATACGGCGAAGGAACTTGAGAGAGGAAGTTTTCATCATCAAACAGGTACATCTCAATCTTGGACATTGTGGCGGAAAGGCGGGGCATCACATGATCGCCTGCTAAATTCCAACACGTTGGCTGGTGCTGAGCCAGAGAAAGCTCTCAACACTTGTTGCTATTCATCTAAATATATACGCAAGTAATAACAAAACTCCACTATGGTTTGTAAAATACGCTGATTTCCATAAAGCATATAACCTTTCAATTATAAAATTGACAGGGAGTTTAATTTATATCAAGTGCATGTTGCATATTTAATGACTAAACACACTCACTTACCTGTTGGAATTCGGAAAATCAAAATTGATGAAGTTCATAACTTATTGGCTTTAAATAGAAATAGATTTAAATAGATCATTCAAATATCATAGACTTATAAGACTTATCATAGACTTAGTTGAAGACAGTGAATTACTTTGAAATAAGAAGTGCATTTGGTTCCTTTTCCAGAGAGTCCACTTAATAGGTGATTAAGTTGAATCAGCCAGGCAGTGTTGACAATGAGTTCTTGATTCTTGTGTGGGAGGCTGAGCGCGTGATCTGGAAGCAGCGCGCGCGATCGGGCTGTACTGCACGCGATCTTATTTTGGTGCGCTACTGCTTGAGCTGCGAGGGGGGCAGCGCGTTTGTTTAAAACAGTCGCATTTCAGACGTGGATTCCACGAAACAGTAGCATCGAGAAGGCACAACTGCTCGTGATTACCATTTGCTGAAATCAAAGCGCTGAGAGGATTACAGCTGCTCTTGTTTGTGTGAGCTGACGGAGAGAGAGAGTGTGTGCTGAAACTGCAGCGCGGTTTGCCGAGGGCCCGCGGCGGCGGCGGCCTGGCGCTGGTCGAAAGCCCGTTCCTTGCGGGAAGAGGGCGGCATTGCTTGAGACTCAAGCTTGACAACGAGCTTTATGAATGCGGATGTTTCGCTTGCGGTGGCGAGAACAGGATCGGGTCTCACTGTGCGTTTGGTTGTTTGTTGCTTGGGATCCGTTTGTTTGGTCTGGCACCCGTGATGAAATGCCAAGGGTGATATAATATACTCAGCGTCGTGTTAGGCGGATGAGAATCGCTCCAGATTCCGGAGGTTTTTGTAGAAAATCCATCTAACGTGTGGAGCTCGATTCCAGCTGTCTCGTGACCGGAAGGTGGAGCCGTATGCCGTAAACTGTCCAGCTGCCGTAAACTGACGAGGGATGTCGGTGTGTCAAACATGGCTATATATACACACTTCCTCTCGTGCTGATAGGATGAGGTATAATTGCTGATGATGAGTTGATTGCTTTCATCCTTGAACGTGCTCCTCCTGAACTTTGTTAATCAAACATCATATTTTGCTTCAGTTTGAGAGGGAACAGTTTGATATATTAACTGATTATTGTTAGTTTAAAAAGGAATCATTGTTAAAAAAAAATGTTTATTAAAAGATAATTTGAATGGGTTAAATTGTAAGTTAAAAGATGAAACTTTTTTGCCAATAAAATAAAAGTAATTTTTCAAAATTTAATTTGTGTTCCAAACCCAAACAAGTTTGGAATCACAAAGGAGTGAGTACCGGTAATTCATATTTTGTTGAACTGTCCCTTTAACACCTTTAGCTCTTTGCAACATCTGCGTTTGGAGAGATGGTTTGACTTAGCACAGGGGATGTTTACAGTCCGTTCTGTTGCTTTTGCAGCAGACCAGATCTAGCTGTGCAGAGCACCAGATGCAGGACGTTACTCCACAGACTCGGTCACCCTCTATTTCACCAAGGGTTTTTTCCCCCCGAGAATTAAAAGGTGAGTTTTGATAGTGTCCACAAATGAATTTACAAGCTCTCTTCCAAAGCTGTATTTGGCAAGCATTATGTAAAGCTTTAAGCTCCATTATGATGAACAGCTGTTTTTTTCTCAAGAATCATGGAAAGTGGGGACAGGGTTTAAGAGGCAGGCCAAGGACAGTAGAGGCCAGTCTGAACTTAACCACCTCAGATGAGAAGAAGGAGGCGCAGGGAGAGAGGGAGGAGGGACTGTTGTCGAATGAACAGATTTGTTGTGGGTTCCTCAGAGGGAATGGCAAAGACAGAGAGGGAAAGAGAAACAGAACACAAAAAATAGAAAAAAAAATGCTATCTGCGATGGCTCCCAGGAAACATGAAAGAGAATGAGCAGGAGCCAAGTTTTCATCAGCAGGTTGTTAGTCTGCCATGTCATGTGCAGTCTCAAGTCAAAGATGCACTGGATTTTTCTTCTGATCTGCTGTCAAGCAAATTTACCTGATGTTTAGCTGAAAGAGTTTGAGGGCATATTTGCAAAAAATGTGCTGAAAGCTCACATACTAATATAATGAATCACCTGTTCTTCATATCTTCCAAGTGAGCCATGTTTCTGTATTTTATGAGATACAGTACATTCATTTTAAAACTCACAGTTTTGCATTATACAAGAACAACTGAGATCATAACTTTGTGACCCAAATTTGAGTTGTTATAAAATTAATAATGTGATTTTACTGGATACAAACAAGTGCAAAGTGAATCTTTTAATTCACACAGGTGATGTATGTTTCTTGCAGCTACAGTCTCTGGTCCAAGAAGCCTCTTGTTTAAAGACATGAAACATTAATTTCCAGTTGAGCTAGATTTTACAATTCATATTATTAGTCATTTTGACCTGAGAGTTTAAAGCAAAACAGAGATGTATTGTATAAGCGTAATGAGGCATATGAAACAATGAGATAAGTGAAAAATCAGATTAGAGATTTTTTCAACACAACCTTTGATTAATTACGAGTTGATAAATTAAATCAATGCCAAACCCTGTTCACAAGAGATTTATGTAGTTTCAATTAGACCCATTCAATTAGACTCCATTTGATCCATCCTGTTTCCAGACTGCATGACATATATATAGAGTTTAAGTTGGCCCTATTATATACATATATATATATATATATATATATATATATATATATATAAAGAGAGAGAGAGAGAGAGAGAGAGAGAGCCTTGTAAACCATCCACAATTGCATGCTTTGCCAAATCGCTTAAGATCTAGTGACTTGATCTGTGTGTATCTGGCTTAGAGAAGCCCAGAGATACATAGCCTATTCGTGACTTTAGCAATATATGCCTGGGTACCATGCCCAAAACCAGCTGTGTGTTTGAGCCAATGTGGGATACACTATAAGCGACTTTAACATATGACAATGTTGCAAGCTGATAGATATGTAGAAAATGACCCCAAGTAGCCTGTTGCTGTGTTTGAATAGCCTATTCAAACGTATGGTCAACAACAAACCACAGGGTAACATACAAACCTGCACATTGTATTAATAAAAAATGACTAATTTCAGTTGTGAAATTAACAACACAATGTGTTCTCATGCACGCCATGGTTGCCTATAACCTCACAGCAAAGTTGTCTTCCCACTGCTTTCCAACTTGCAATGCATCAAATATGATTATAAACATGTATTTACAGCTGTTTACTCAAATGCACATTCTCATACTAGCTTGCTTGAATGCTTAATTATTTAGTTATTGCATCACACACAACCTATAGAATGTTCTATTTGTGTGTTCCCAGTACCCGCTTATGTTTCATTAGTGAACTGATAAATGCAAACCATGCAGCATTGTTTTGTGTGTGTGATTTGGGATAATAAAAGACCATTCACTTATCTTAAGAGGATGCATTTCATTGAAAGGACTAGCAGAAGCCTGAAACAAATGCTGTACTAGACTTGGCTGCAGGATCAGCAGAGGCCAATCAGCTTGTGCTGTACAGTAATGATGTGACTGCTTGCAGGTTGACTTTGTCACCATTTCTGTTTTGCTAAACTTGTTTTTGATTTGGTCATCACTGCAGGGAGGTAGTTGAAGAGAAACAGAAAGTACATTGAGCTGATTTCCCTGTCCATGTCATCGAAAGTTATTTGAGAGGAAGTGCAATTGATAACATTTTGATTAAAGTATGAAGACTAATACATTTTATTTTGAATAATAAATCGTGTGCAAACATCCTAGTAAGTACAGTCCATTTTTTTCCATTCAGAATTACTGTACACCTTCTTCATCCTTCCTGTGAAACACTACCTTTTTAATGTTTTGGCATATTTTTTTGCACAGCTACTGCATACCATGAGGTTTTTTGTGTGTGTGTTTTTAAAGCATGATGGCCTGTTATTCTTTGTACGGCATTGGCAGGATTCTGCCTCTTTTAACAGCTGGAAGTCTGTACAGGAACAGCTATGTCTGTCCAATGGATCAAAACATTTATGGCATCATATTTCCATGTGATATCTGCATACTTCCTCCAAATCTGCTGAATTTGGTAGCAGTGAAAGTCTGTCTGCCTGTTTGTCCCACCCTTTCCCAAATGAGTGCATAAGTTGGACCCTGAAGCTTTTAAAGAGTCCATCGGTTTAATTGGCTCCTTTACAGAAACTCTCTCTTAGGAAGATCATATACATATTGTTTGTGTATCAGCGGAACCAAAGTCAACATTTTCTTATCAAGATATAATTGTAACCAGTTTTAATATCAAGGGTGTGGTCTTACACTTACAATGCTCACTGAAATTGTTAACGGTACATCAAAAGGAACAGGGATGAGAAAGAGTTCCTCAAAAAATCCCATAATGAGTATCAGCTCTGTTTGTTTCTGTGTAAAAAAACAAAGAGAAGAAAATGAGAATGGAATGGATTGACGGAAGGAATAAGGAACTGATTAATACAATTGAAGAAAAACAAACTTTATTCAACAATACAAAATACATCAGTAAGCAGTCTGATTAAAAAATATAAATGTAACATTAATTTAAATTGTCATCAAGGGCGGTGGCATTGTTTATGCTTCTATAAAACAAATATACTTAAAATAATAATAGATTTTCTGGTTGGGGCCAAAATCATTTCAACCCTTAACTAGCACTGGTGTCTCTTTCAACATCTAGTCTTGATCCAAAACTGGTTGTTATTTGAGAGCTGATCTTTCAAAGTTTGGGGTCAGATCTTTCAAAGTTTCTAAAAAAAAGTATTGTATACTCATCAAAGCTGCATTTCTTTGATCAAAAACACAATAAATCAGTAATATTGTGAAATATTATTTAAAACATTGAAAACACAATTTTCTATTTTCATAATTTTAAATTTATTTCAGTGATGCAAAGCTACATTTTCAGTTCAATTACTCATAAATCTGTCTAAGATACTAATTCGTTGCTCAAGAAGAATATATTTTTATTACAAATGTTATGTTGCTTAATATTTTTGTGGAAAAACCATACTTTTCAAGGACTTTTTGATTAATAGGAAATACAAAAGAATATATATATATATATATATATTTTTTTTTTTGACTGACCCCAAACCTTTGACCAACCAATGAGGCACAAAATGACAGGTTTAAATAAGATTTCTATTTTTTTCTAAAGAAGAAAAAATTTATATAAAAAGGTTATGCACAGCTTATTTCAGATGATAAATAAATTCTTACTGAAATACAGTTGCCATTTAGGTTGACACAATAGGTGCAAATACACAAATTTACATTATGGTCATTAAATCCAGCACCATAACTCGTTTTCAGAGGTCTACAAAGACACCTTAAACACAATAAGAGATGCAGTCTAAGACAAAATAATAATGATTTTTTTTTTTTACACAACTGAATTTAGTAGAAAATACAACTTTTATAAATGTCATATGGAACATTATGAATCTATGGAGTGTAAAGGATAAATAGCCCTTTATATCCAGTCCATGTGCAGAGCAGTGCCTGGTAGATTTCCCCAAGTGCTTGTGTGATGCGGTTAAAAAAAACACTTTTGAAATTAACAGTGCAGTACAACACAATCAATAGCATGCCACTGTTATGCATGCATTGTAAAGACTATACTGCTGAATTCATAATACATGAGTGTACAACTGGTAAAATTCACAAATAAATGACAGCCTTCTAAATAACAATACAATACATTTATAAAAAAAGTAAACATAAGGTGCACTTCCACATCAAACATGTTAATCCGCCTCAACATTTCATGTGGGTACAGCATGATTAGCCATCTCATTAAATGCTCTTTCTTGGGTTGCAAAATGCCAAGGTTTTTCTAAACGATGCCTAATCAACATTCCACAACTTCTAAGCCCCAAGCATAAGCTTGTAAGCTTTAAACATGTGGAAACCTTCCAAGAGGGAAGACCCAAAGCAAAGCATTACTAAGAATGCCAGTGAATGTTCTCGAACCAGTGAAGTTTTATTGTGTCCAAGCCCAGTTCGAGAAAAGCTAGCTTAACATTTCTTCTGAAGCACCAAAAGTTAACCGCCAGGGTTAATTGATATGTCATATGATTTAAAGAGATAGTTCACCGTAAAAATGACAATTCTGTCATTATTTATTCATCCCTATATTGCTACAAACCTGTATGACATTGTTTCTTCATTTGAAAATAGAAATACTTTTTAAAAATGTTGGTAATGGGAACTGATACTGGTTAATAACAACAACCTTTTTCTTTTGCATTTTGCAGAAGGAAGGAAGTCAAACATGTTTGGAATGACGTGTGGGATGATATTTAGACAGTTTCTGTCATTTCTATCCATACAATAAATGTCACTGACAAAACAGCTGAAAAACTCTTTAGAATGTCTTCCACAGATGAAAGAAATTTATGTGAGTTTGAAACAACTTGACGCCAAGCAAATTATGAGAGAATATTAATTTTATGGTGAATTACCCCTTTAAAGGACTCCCAACAATGCACAATGTTAGACTTGCTAACAAGGCCTGATGGGAATTTTGGCAACTGCACCTTGTGTTCTCTGAATACAGTTACGGTTAACTACTGTAAGCACCAATCGTGACTTGACAGATCACAGTAGAGTCCCTCTCAGGAAATAAACTATTTCCAATAAATGGGTACATACACAAAACAATATAATTGTATAAACACTAAAAAATAAGTTATGTACATGTCTTTAAAAACTTGCTGCCTTGTAACCCATGGTCCTATAACAGGGTGATGCAGGAATGTTGTGCAAATTCCCATTAGGGACAGTGTCTCTGTGATGGGGCATGTGCATTCTGTCTGTCTGTCTTCATTTGAACCAGTGCAGATAATTTGAGTTCACAGCAGGAAAGCACATGTTATTACTGCATGATCCTCCATAGCTCGGAGGGCACATGGAACAAGGAACACCTACTTTATACGGGGCCTCACCAATCCAGTTCCCCCTGTAAACAACAACATTGTCAGTGACAAACCAGTGAAACATATTAAGCTAAACTGTTCAAAATGAGCTTTAGACATGAAGCAAACAATAACTAGATTTTATATTCCCCTCTTAACTGCATTTCTATGTTGATTTTATTTAAAATCCATCTGGATCTGCTTTAACTAGCTCTCAGATGGCAACTCGAGACTTTACTAGAGTTTAAAAATAACTTGCTCTTTAGTGGCCTAAGAATTTTGCCAAGTGCGCTGCCCTGTAAGACAGGTCACAAGTCAGTTACAAGTCACCAGCCACACAAGATCGTGGTGCTTTGATTCTGGAATCAGAGGCAGAATTCCACTAAAATTCCAAATGCAGCAGGAATGCAAGAGGTCGTCTAGGTCTTTGAACCAGAAAGCCCAATGGATGTCCATGTCAAAAAATGTTTTTAACAGAGAAGTGTCAAATTGCTAGCTTAGCCTACTGATATTACTGAAGAGTACTCTGGAGTTTAGCCACTGCACAGACAACATATACTTACTTTGGAGAATAGTTGCACACCAAGTATGTTGCCCTCTTCCATACTGAACCCCAAACATTCATATTATGGCAAGTGTTGATGGCACATCCTACTTTATTTGAGGTTGCCCACACCATCTGGTAAAATGGAAGCAACAAGTGAGCAATGGTCAAATGAGAACGATAAAGTTTGTAAAATCAGTAAGATGTTTTTAAAGAGAGATTTCTTATACTCACTAAGGCTGCATTTATTTGGTTAAAAATACAGTGAAAAACAGAATTTTAATGAAATGCATTAGCTATTCTAGCTATTGTTGTAATTTTCTATAACGGTTTTCATTCTAAAATATATTTGAACAGATTTTGAGTTTTCAGTAGCCATCACTCTTCAGGTCTTCAGTGTCACATGATCCTTCAGAAATCATTCCATTCTGCTGATGAGTGCCCAAGAAGTACTTTCTATTATCGTCAATGTTTAAAACAGTTGTGCTGCTTAATATTTTTGTGGAAGTCTTTATTTGAAATAGAAATCTTTGGTAACAATGCATGCAAGAAGAATAAAAGTATTCCTCTCTTTCAATAAATCTTACAGACCCCAAACTGTGAACAGTAGTATACATAAATAAATTAATTACAATCCTAATCAACTCACTTGTGTATAATGAGTGCACATAGGCCCATAGCACTTAAGGGGACATCTGGGATTGCAATCTCTTGGATAGGGAAAAGAATAGTCCTTCACTTCATCGTGCCAGGGCTTCACCAGCTGCAAAATGGATCTGTACCTGTAAACAGTCCAAACATACCAATAAATCTCATTATGGAGTGATGAAATGCTTTGCTTGGTCTTTCAGGGCCAAATGTCCATTTGTACAGTAGAAACATCACTGATCACAAACTGGGACCGAAGGTGGAGATGCATACCTTCCTGTTCGAACGGAAAGGTTCTGACCAAGAAATCGAAGAAGACTGCGAGGACCATGCTCCCACATGCATGTAGACGCCCACTGCTCAGCTGTTTTTGCAAGGGTGTCATCCCAAACCTGAGGATTGAAATGCACTTTTATTAGTCTACTAATGTATATGCATTAATTGCATTATTTAATAATGGTTTTTGTGTTGTTGTTTTTTTGCATGATGGACAACTATCAACCCAGATTAATGGTCATAAACCATTGATAAACAGTACCTTTTATGCTGGACAATTTCAACAACTAAATGGACCATTAAATAATCTTTGCCCATTTAAAATCACAGTAAAAATCAGGAAAAATAAATTAAAAAAACATTTACATCAATTGAAAATTATTTAATGCAGCATTTCCATTGACTGTGCAGTTTTGATAGCATTTCAGTGCTTAGCAAATTGATTTTGCTGGAGAGGATCTACTCTGGTGGTCTGAGCCAATTAAATCTGCTTAACAGCTGTTGATGCCAAAAGGACAGATAATTTTGTCATTCCTGCATCTTATGATGAGTGCAGTTACATGTGCAATGATCACGTGTCCAGCTACACCAGCAACAATGTGCTTTCCAGGCAAAATGCCAGGTAATTATACAATTAAATAAATAAAACAGCTGAACCCAACGAACTGCTGTGAGAGTGTAGAGTAAAAGTTCAAACAAGCAGAACTTTTTTCCCCCTAAAGTTCAAACAGTTCATGGGCTACTTATTACAAAAATGGTAATTATTCTAAGAGACTTACCATATATTCCATGTTTGAAGCTGGAGGGAAGACTTTCCCTCTGACTTTATTATGGTAATCAAGAATAGCGAGCATATCATTCTGGGAAATATAACGTTTCCGTCTGGTTTTGGGAAGGTTTGCAGCCTCGGTAAGATATTTTGGAGGCACAGAGCCAATATCAGTGAAATTGGTTGCTGGCAGAGATGAAGAAGCAGTGGGATTGAAGGCTGCCAGTGCACTTGCTCCACAGGATATACACAAGAGCAGAATGTCAATAGCCAAACGGTTTTCATTCATGATTGATGGCTGAGATGTGTTGAGAGGTTTCTATTTCTTCTCTGCAGAATCTGCCTGTGAAACATAAATAATTCCCATTTATTAGAGAACGCATTAAACCATATTATGTCTACCGACCTTCACTGTACCACAACATTGAAAAAAAAGATGCTATCTCGATGATTTTTTTCCTTCAACTTGTCAGAATAATTTCTATCACTTCTAGTTAAATATATTGGTTTTCAGAAGTTTAGAATTAAAGTCATATTGGTTGTAAAAGTGCAATAAACTTAAGAATGCAGATTGTAACATAGGCACCATAAACCAAATAAAAGCCACTAGAAGTCCCATTGTCAATTTTACTACCAGTGTCAAAGAATATGTATTTTCATATGCAATTTTTTGCATTTCAGCATAAATGGCACTAATAGAAATAAAATGCTTTAAATAAAATGAGTCAACTATTCATTCAACACTGAGCATGCAGACATTTGTCAACATACGGTGCACAACAATTAAACACAAGACAGCTTAGAAACACAAACGTCCCTACCTTCTCATATGCTAGAGCAGCCTGTGGATATAAACTCGTCTGTTATTTGCCAGAGTCTGTCCAGTAGTAGGTTTGTTTAAAGTCTCTGTGAACCCGGCGAGCTCTTTCTCTCTCTCTCTCTCTCTCTCTCTCTCTCTCTCTCTCTCTCTCTCTCTCTCTCTCTTTCTCCCTCTCCCTGCTCAGGAGCGCAGTGGGTTTATATACGGCTGAGGTGCCGTTCAGGAAGTGTTCTGGCTTTGAAGGTGCGCGGGGTTCCTCCCCATCCGTCACCTGAAACGTGACATCATCTGAGACGTAATACTCCGTTTCTTTTATCCATTTCCTGGCAGATCCAAGCAGGCTTAATCAAAACATCTGCTTTTAGTTTGCACAGCTGGCGTGAGTAGAAAAGAAAACATAAGATAAGCAAGTGAATATTCCCGTGACCCCAAAATGCAGCTTACTCCATTCCAATAAAGAGGCTTTAAATGAACAAATATATGGGTATTAAACCAGGGAGTGTTGTAACTAATTTTGTTTAAAATCTGTAACAGTTTGTGGCGGATAGCTCCATATTAATTTACTTGAAAATTTACTGTCGTTTAGAAATCTACGGTTTATCCCTAAATAGTAAATTATTGTCAAGAAGAAAGAGCGCTGCTGTTGTTACGACCTAAATAATAAGGACAAATAATGGAGTGTTCCAAAAGTAATCAGGAATTTTTTGAGTGAGTTATTCAATTACTCATTTCTCAATCCTCACTCGTCTCGATTCACTGTTTTGCATGATTCACAAATCTGTTGAATGAGTGATTCAACACTCACTTCATAAGAGCCATTTGCCGTTACCTACTGGCATAACCCACTGAGAAAGTCATTCGAACCAATCCACCAATTCACAAATGTTAGTGCTACTTGAACAATCTGATTGACCAATTGAGGGCTGTCGTATAATACAACTTAAGTTGTATCCCTGAGTCTCCTCTACCTTACTACACATGGTATCCGTATGCACTTGCATATGCATATACTTGTTCTTCTTTAAGTAACACGTCATGCCATGCAAAAGCATGCATATCTATTAAATCTGAGTTTGTTTTTTATAGACTATAAACTGGTTTAAAGGTCTGTCAGTTGGGCTACACCATAAAGTATGTAGTTACAATACAACAATAGTCTTACACTAGTCTTAAGTGCTCAGGTGATTAGGCTATTCAAGAATAGATGGAGAAAGTCCAGTGGTTTTTATACTTTAGGGATTTTTCTTTGTCTTATTTATAATAATTCATTAAATTGTACAGATTGCACTTGTTCAGTGTCGGACTCAAGCCAATATAGTGTGCCATAGCAGTTGGTGTGCCAACAGCAAAACCCCCTCAGCAGTTTAATCATTTTCTTTGGCAGCTTGAGGACAAATTAAAGCAACGTGACGCAGAAGCAACCCCCTCCTCCCCACAAACGGCAATGGTTTCCAAACTTTCTTGGAAGTGATGGTCTTCAAGAGCCACAATTGTGAGAAATGAAACCGACATACAACAACGTTGTGAGAGCTGCTGGATTTTATGGGACAGTCTGTGCTCTCTGTGGGAAAACAATGTTAGATCTACTCCATATGTCAAGACTGATACACCACTCTGAAAGAGAGAGAGAGAAACATATAAAACATATAATATATATATATATATATATATATATATTCAAAAAAAACAACAGAATTTTTAAAAGAACATGTCAACATCTCAAGTCAAAACAAATTCACTCTCCCCCTACATCAAAACATCAACCTCCATCAACAGGCCAATTCAAATTCAGTATGAACACACTAATAAACAGCCTTTACTATGACCTCACTGCAACAGCTCTGATTTTACTGAGGCACACTTCTGGACAGATGTTCATTTGTGCACACCACACATGCTTCTGCCATCACATTTAACAGAAAAGATGTCTGTCATCTCACTGTTTGACTGAGGATTCATAATCGTTGTAAGACAAGGGAACTTCCACCAGCCATCAAGAAATGTGTTCTCCCTATGTTATTTCAGATCTTTTAGCTCACTCAAATCCAAATGCTAAAATATAACATCAACAGTTATAAAATCAACACTGCTCCAGGTAATTAGACCACTTTTAATGATCACAGTCAAACAAACAATCCCTTCTCATTTGTGAGGGATAGAGTGAGAGTAAAGGACTGTTATGGAAAAGACCACTTTTTTCAGGCGGAACATTTATTTACTTATTGCCTCATTCCAAATTTCCCCTCACAATCCCTCTCTGTGGCCTCGTGGAAGCCCTACTCATGCCAACAGTGTTAGATGCTACACATAATGGAGTTCATCAGTGTGCTTTCGGCCCTTGTGTTTAGACACATTCACAGCTGTGAACTCCACCCCAAGGCTTCAGTTTCTTCTCTGGCAGAGAACAGCATGTCTAGGAAAATCACTTAGCAGTCATTGGTGTGTGAATGAAACCAAAACACCACTGCCTCAAGACCAGTGTCTGCCCTCAGGGGTCGAATTTGAGAGCTACGCTGGAGCGGTGATTTGATTTGAACAGTCACTGATATTTTGTTTGTAGTCATTGAAAGGAAAAGACTTATCTCAGGGATCTTTTCCTGTATGTTAGTCATTAGTATGTTTTGTCCTTAGTTCTTATTGAGATCAATTTAGACGTAACACAAGGTGGAGTGTCAATATAGTGGCTCACTGGTCACTGGTCATCATGTCCATATGTTTCACATTGATTTCTGGCCATGCTCAACCCTTGTTTAGAATTTACGGCACATAATTGATACCATTATTTTGGAAAATGCTAAAATGTTTACCATTTCTCTGGCACTGTCCTGTCATTTTGTTAAGAAGGATATGGATATTGAAGGGGTCAGATTTTTTCATGATAGTAATGTTCAGATTAAACTATAATGGTTACATGGTTACTGATTACCCACTTATTCACTCATCACCACCATCTACTGCACATCATCAACCTGCCTATATCTGTCCCACTAACCTCCCCTGTGTTGTCAGATGTGCCATGTTCCTTCCCTGTCAGTTCCCTGTGTTTCCCTGTGTCTTCGTTCCCGTCGTTCCCGTCGTTCCCGTCGTTCCCGTCGTTTCCGTCGTTCCCGTCGTTCCTGTCGTTCCTGTCGTTCCCGTCAGTCATGCTGATTCATCGGTACTCACCTCACGTCTGCTTTCATAGCATCCCTGACAGTTACTGCCAATAGATATACAGACATTTGTGAGCATGTAAGATATGCTGATGCTGCATGAATAGACACACACAAATACAGACACACGCAAAGACAATAGAATGTAACTCCCTAAAATAAGCAGATCTATTGGCATATGTACTCCTGCTGCACTATTGTGCGCTTGTCTATCTATCTATCTATAGATAGAGACAGACATTTTACATTTTGAAAAGAATTTGTTTGATTTATAAGGTGTTTTCCTCATGGAGACCAAAAAAAGGCCCTACAAGATTAATCATTTCTGGTATTCCCATTCTATATTTTATCCCCACAATTTTAACATATTGGTATATCGACCTCCTTGACTGAATGCAACTAGTGTCTGACTCAAACCTTTTGATCAGAAGAGGAAAAGGGGATGGTCCAGAAAAGAAGGTTTTCCACCATATTGTAGATACATGCTTTCCCATGGTCCTTTCTGGGTTTTCAAAGATCTTATTGTGTAGTTTGACAAGTACACATACAAAACTGAGCTCTTAAACCAAGATCAAGTGCAAACAGTTACACAAAGCCAGGTCCAAATGCCAGCTTGGTACAGTTAGAGGAATCCCCATAATAAATGTAATCTAGACACTACATTAAGCTACATATTAAAACATCTTGTACTAACATAAGAAACAACACCTACACGTGAATCTGGTCTTGGCCACAGTAAATAAAGCTGAGGTGTGGGAACATGATCATACATCTCCATAATCTATTTTTAGCATACTACATTCCTACATAGCCAAAATATTCTTACTCATACATATATAAGACATTTATGGCCATCTTTGATGCCAGGACCTTATAAGCACGGGGCAGTTGGCTTTGTGGCTGTCCTCAGACATTTCACAAGAGGTTCTGATGTGAACGCCGCAGACACAGGTAAACATGAAATGCTCCCCAGGTCTAAATTTAGCTAGTGGGGATTTTTTTCTTTCTTTCTGAGATTGAAGTTATCCATGAATACAACATCAAGAGCAAATACATGTACACAATTACAGTATTTTCCTCCAGAAGATTCACCAAACTAAATTTTGATTATGGTTCCAAGACTATACTTACTTTAGTATTATTTATCTTTACTTTTGATTTAGCTTCTGCTGTTGACATTTTAATTTTAGTTTACATTTTGTGTGTGTGTGTGTCTGTGTGTTTCAAATGTGTTTTTGTCATTATTATTAGCTTTATGGATTTAAAATATTATTATTTTGGTTAAATATTATTATTGTTTTTTTTCTGTTTTAGTTTACAATTTGTTTTTATGTTTTTCATCATCTAATATTTATATTTGAATTTACTTCAGATTCATTTCAAAATGTTTTTAATAGTATTAGTAAAGTTTTAGTTAAGAATAACAACATTAGTAGTAAATCTAAAAAGGATGCCATTCCACACATGTATGATGTACTTCTGTCTCCTTAGTACAAAAAAAGATATTTTGAAGGACGTTTCAGGTGTTTTTGCCTATGTAATAGTCAATTGTACATTCCAGGGAAGAAAGAAAGCCATACAAAATTCAGTTTTGTTTTTAGGTGAACTATAACTTTAATGGAATTGTACTCTGGATGGTGTATGAAGATAAATGGAGGAGAAAAGACAGAACACTCTGACATTTAACTGTTTATAGTGGCTTTGGAGCACATCTCTGGTCTGGCCTTGGTGGGAATGAAAGTGTGCAGTGTGGGTCAGCGTGGTCTCCAGATCTCCCTTGGTTGTGAAAATGAGCAAGCCGATTGGCTGTGGCTAAAGAAGGCCTGAGGCTGTCTAGACAGCAGATGAAAGATGACTTTCAGCTTTGGCAGCTGGCCGTTTCAGCCTTGTTCCCTAGCCAAAGTTCTCTACCTGTCATGGCTAATTCAAGTGCATGTATCCAAATCACACTGCATGTGTGCAATTCTAACTTAATGCTGTATGTCAGATGCACACCCCAATGACGTGTGGCTTTCTTTCTTTCTCATTTTTACGTGTCTCTTTTCACGTGGCTAAATATATCAGAACTGACGGCAGAAAACGTTGTACGTCCAAAGCGATTTAGGGGATGAAGAAAGGAATATTGTGTTACATAAACTTTGTCAAGATTACAGCACTTACTTTTGAATTCAAGTTGTCCAGTATTGTTTAACTCTGAGAATATTCAAAGGGAGAGCAATTTTTCAAAGGAAAATACAAAAGAGACATTTTCTGCAAAAGAGATTCTTATATTCTATCTTATATTCTTATATTTTCCTATATGGGAACAGCATCTGATGAAATGTTCAATAAATATAAATGGATTATCTTTTATTACACTTTCAATCCTGGCTGCCATGTAACACACTTTTTATATCTTTTATTTAAAAAACTGTAACATTTCTGTCCTAGCCTTTAGATTGACATATTTAGCAGATACATTTAGCATAAAATAACAAACAATGCCAACCTGGACAGATTGGAAAAACATGACTGTGGCGAAATGTCTGCAAAATCATATTACCGTATGTTGTTGCTTGTACGTTTCGTGCCACTTTCAAAGAGAAATGTCCAGCGGTGACAGTAAAAGTGTGTCTTAAACAGAAAAACGTGAATCTGCGAACATTTTATTATATTGGTTGATGTACATCTCACAGCAATTCGCAAATTAAGTGTCCAGTGATTAGCAATCTATCAGCAACAGAGGGTGACTCACAGGCAGGTATCCAATTGCTTGTCTTTATTAAGAGTAGCCGTGCAGGCAGAAGGTCAGGGCAAACAGATAGCATACGTAAACTGTAATACAGGCAGGGGTCACAAAGGCGGGCAGACGGAATCAGAATAATGGTTCAGGCGGTTGTCAAGACAGGCAGAAATAAATCACGAGCGATAGTCCAGACAAAGGTCAGGGCAGGTAGATCAGGATCAAAGACATGTAACAGCAAGACTCTCAACAGGTGATCAGGAAACGATTATCAACACTCAGAATAATAGCAAATCAAGACTTCGCAGTGTGTGCACAGATAAGGGAGTCTTTTATAGTTCATATAATGGTGTCCAGCTGGTGTGACAATCAGACCAATTTACTGCATGATGGGAAATGTAGTGTGTAGTGTAGTGTCAGTATATATGTGAGCTCCCTCTGGTGGCCAGAGCGGGGAGCACGGAGCTCATATTCATAACACTATCAGGTTTGAAAACCTAAACCAAACCGATAGTGTTAACAAAAGCAAAAGCATTAGCGGAAGTTACTATCTCATTTTGTCTTGCTTCTACTTTTCTTCCCTCATTTATCATGTGTTTCACAGAACTTTTACAGAACTCAGGTTCTGCAAATCGCAAATGCAACGTTGTACCAGGTGAGATGACAAAAGTTTACCATGTGAGAAAAGCTATAAATAGGGAGCTGATTATGTGATGCAAATGTATAATGTACAGTGGAGTTCACTTATCTCAAGTCACGGTTAACTCACCAATACTATTATGTCAACGTTTTTGAAGTGGAACCGCCAAACTCCCTATTTGTCTAAGTATTTTCTCATTGGTTACGTCGATACCGTAATGTTGCCGAGTCCAAGTTTCTCGAGCAAAAAAGAGCGACATAAAGAGCACATATCGTGCTGCTGTGGGTCCATCCCAAAGCACTCATAGCTATGTGCACATAAAGCCCACCTTCTCTGATTTGATTGATTTTCTCAAATATTTTGTCATTGGTCGGTAACGAGCGGTTACAGACCAATGAGTATGAGGCTTCGATAAGCACACACACACACACACACACACACAAACTCTGCTTCAGTTCTGACGTGAGCTCTGCTCAGATTGAAGAAGCCGGTTATTAAAAGACGGGACAAAGCCGAATTTGTTGAGAAAGCACATTAAACAGGCAGAACGCAAGAAAGTATGCAATCTAGTACAGCTTGATGACTTCACCAATATATTATGAGCGAATATGTGTACACGTGTGTGACTGTGTTTATGCTGTGAGCGATCATTGTGTTTGCAATGTTGGAGAATATAATTAAAGGTTTGTATCGAGAATCAAAGGTGTTTTTTAATTGTATACTGGTAAATCTCTGCTGTTAGTTGGTGCACATATGCCTTTTGTTGTTAGCAAACATATACAGTGTGTGTAAATGTTTATAGCATGCCGATCGCTTCATCAAACAAATCGCCATTTTGAGTGTTGGTTATCTCGCTAAACGGTTATCTCGACACTTTTTTGCAACCCCCGAGGCCGTTAACATAACCAAACTCCACTGTATTAAAAATGATGCACTATGGAAAATGTGTTTTAAGGTCATAACATAAAGAACCACATGAAAACAAGTTTTTATTAATCAATAATCTGCCCCTGTAATCATAATTTGTGTGAAAAAGTCTGTTTTACTTTCAGCTGGAATCTGCAGTAAAATATATGAATAGGTATGTTTTTGTAGTTTTGCAAACATAGAGGTATTTTTTGCCAATGACATTAATTATATATATAGCTTATGTTGAACAATGCATTCAAGTTACAGTAAGTTTTAGTCAATTATCTGCATGGAACTCAAACCTACCAGATGGATACATGGATACAGATGCTTGTGCTACCAGATGGATACATTTGTGCATATAGGTGTATGTCTGTCTTGTGCCGTGAGCAGTAAAGCTGAAAATCACAAGGTATGATGAGCGGTAAAGCAGATATGTGCAGGTTTTTCTTTAAGTTGGCCTGTGTTTTTAAAATGTTAACTATCATAAATCCTTTTCCTACAATCAAAATGTTTTTTGAGATTTATTCCCCCACTGTATTCTTCATCATGTAGCTTCTGCAAAAACTGTCAACAAACATTAGCAGCATGTTTTAAAGTTCCTGGTTTGGCTTGTACTTTAAGATGAGTTTGGATCTGATGACTGGTGTCTGTCTAAGAATGTACCTTTATAAAAGTTTGGGGTTTTGAAATTTGGTGCACAATCCCACAAGTACATTTTTCAATGGGCTTTCAAAGTGCTTCTATGAAATCACTGAATTTTGTTTAATAACCGGAATGATTCTGATAACATTAATTCATTTTCTATATTGTTTTAATTTATCTTAGATAGCAGATAGACAGCACATTTAATTATATTGTTACAATACACAATGTGGACAGTTAAACATTTTAGATCAAATTCCAATTAGATACACAAATAATCAGATTTGGGCTGACATTGTGAACAAAGCTGTTGGCTCACACCAAGATGCCTATTTTCCTGACTCTCCTACACTGTTTGGTAAAAGAAAATGTTTTAAAATCTTTACCATCCTGTTCATGGTGAAGTGAATAAGTTCAGGAAAAGTGGATAAGGAAGGCTTAAGGCTTTTTCACACTGAGGGTGAAAAGGACAACTATAAAGTTTTAATAATCATTCTAATTCTATGAGAATAGGGAAGTCCACAGACAACTATAACAATAATAACACAGAGGAACAATATACAGTGGAATGCGTATATTGAACCAACAGCCAATATGGCGATTTATTTTGGTTGCGATTGGCATGCTATAAAAATGTACATACACTGTATATGTTTGCTAACAACAAAAGGCATATGTGCACCAACTAACAGCAGTGATTTACCAGTATACAATAAAAAACAACTTCCATTCTCCATACAAACCTTTAATTATATTCTCCAACATTGCAAACACAATTTTGCTCACAGCGTAAACAGTCATAACATATTTGTGAGGTCATCACACTGTACTAGATTGCATACTTTCTTGTGTTCTTCCTGTCTAATGTGCTTTCTCAACAAATTCGGCTTCGTCCCGTCTTTTAACAACCTCGGCTCTTCAATACGCAGCAGCACTGAGCAGACCGCATGTCAGAACAGAAACAGGGATGTGTTTGTGTGTGTGTGTTTGTGTGTTCATCTAAGCCTCATACTCATTGGTTGGTAACCGCTCGTTACTGACCAATGTCAAAATATTTGAGAAAACCAATCAAATCAGAGAAGGCGGGCTTTATGTGCACAGAAGCGGATGAGGGATGTAGGTGGGACCCACGAGAGCACTTGCTGCTCGTTGAGAAGCGTAAGTGATATGTGCTTTCAGCGATATGTGCTTTCACTTCAGCGATATGTGCTTTCACTTCAGAGAGTGCTGCACTGTGAGAGAAGCGTCAATGACAGAATGACCATATGGACCGCGATACATGTGCGACGCGAACTCAGCGCATGCGCAGTGAACTTGGTACTATCTTCAGTTGCGAGATAACCATGTGAAGTGGCAAATTTGTCCCTCTTTTGTGCTCAAGATATTAGTGTTCGGTGACATTAAAGAATCGACATTATCGAAAAGAAAATGCTAAGACAAATAGGGAGTTTGGTGGTTCCACTTCAAAAACGTCGACATAATAGGATTGGCGAGTTAACCGTGAGTCGAGATAAGTGAACACCACTGTAATTGAAATCACTTTCAGAAGAAAAAATAAATTCACCTGATGAACAATAAATTTGACAATGTAGACCACGTGCAACAGCATGAGTAGCATGTCTTGTAAATAGGAAACAAAGGAATGCATTTTAATACCAAGGGTCCTGTATGCTATAAATAATAATTTCTATGCTGAGGAATATACAAAATGTTCTCAGGCTCCCTACCTTCCAAAGCAACAAGACCAAAGAGCCAAGAGTCAAAGAAACTGTACGCCACAGGGCCTAATGACAAATTATACTCAGTCTTTAAAAAAAAAAAAGCGTTTAAAGCTGGTAATGAAAGATTTCCAGTGTTACACTGTGTCCCCTTAATTGACCATTTTGGCTTTGTCCATTCAGAGGCTTTTTAAGGCATGTTGGCAGTGTTGATGGTGATTGAAAATCCATCATAATTTCTGTGCTTTTGTTTGGCTTATTCAACAAAGAATCCATTACAATTTAACGATTTCAGTGTCTTTAAATCTGTCACCCATCAATCTAAGTGAAACTGTGCTGCATGACCTCATTGTCTCCAAAAACAAAGAGTATCACACTCCCAGTTTCTCTTGATATTATAACCACGCTCTGCCCTCTGGCCTGCTGCATGTACATGCTCAGCAGGTCTTGATTTAGAAAATGCTTTCTGCGAGGGCGTATCAGCTTTTATCAAATATCAAATAGGGTGGTTCGCTTTGAGGTCTTTCTCTAATTTCAAACAAATCATACAGTAAGCCGTGATATTGTCTTGTTTAATGAGACAATGAAAACTTGGCTAAAAACCTAGCTAGCTCATCCAGAAATGATCATGAGAAAGTTGTTTTAGACTGGAATGGGGATTATTCCCATCCCTGTATACCAAACGTTGACCTCACATGATGATGAAAAGAAACTTGCACAAGTAAACCTATTCTTTATTCGAGAAGGCAAGATTGCGAGTTTGTTTGTGATATCTCTACTTTAGTAAATCACATCTCTCCTCATCTTAAAGCTGAATTTAAACAGTCATGCATGCTTTAAAAACATTGCTTTATCAGAAATATCATATAGGAGAATTACCCTTTGATGTTTCTGGATTCATCTGTTATTTTATTTTCTACTCTGCTATTTCAGCATCACTGAGTTTAGTAGACCAAACAAATGTAGCCACTCCAGGTGAAAAAAATACGTCACTGGACAGACTAACATATAATTGGTTAGTCGTAGAGTTCTAGGGATCCAACGTTTTAGTGTTTGAACTCAACCAGACACACAAATCTGCATCGCCTCAGTTTTTGTTTTGACTGCAGCTCTACCGCTGGTCAGTTTCACCCACCATTTGTCCTTTGGCTTTCATTCCCATAGCAAGCCATTTTTTGCACAACATAGACATAAGCTAGTTTCCTGGAAATAAAGTGGGTGGAAAATGTAAATTACTTTTAGCTTGTTTATGATTTTATGCAAGGTGTGTTTAGCGGTTCCAGGCCCAGATAAGTTTTGACTTCCAACATCCCGAAGAGTAAAACCATGACATCATGCTTTACCACATCTGCATGGCGTTTGGGTCTGGCCAAAGCACTTAACCAGAAGATTCATTTTTCATTACATTCAACTGAAAATCAATAATGCGTCACTGCACTGAAAATCATGCCAGCAAGCTTTCAGCAGCATGCTGGGCTCATCTTTTCACCTCTTCACTTCACGTAGTGTTCCACAAACAGTAGCCATGTGGTCGCTGGTCCTCACGTTTGTGGGGTTTGTGTTCAGTTTCCACATCAGCATGACTCTGACAATTATATAACTCAGTCAAATTACATACAATAATTTCTGATGATGACGATGACCTGATCACTACTCAAAACAGTATAAAAAAGTAAAATTCTGTATTTTCCACTGTTTATAGAGGCATGGATAAATGACTTAAATATAAATGTAAAAATAAAATTATTTGAGTACATGGGGACTTGAAAAAGAAGCTAGCTTTTGAAACAGAGGCTTCTGTGTGCATATAAATAAATGTATTCTTTGTTTTGGTATCTTTGCCTCACCCTCACTTTTTCATTTATATTTAGAGGCCCATTGGAGGGCATTTCCTGTATGGTTCTGCAGTGTATTTCAATAGAATACCAACTCAGTCTTTAGCTTTACATCTGAAGTTATGCTGCTTACAAGAGGAGAATGAAGCAGGACATGCAAAAGAAATTCCTTATTGTTTTTACTATGGCACTTCAAGTTAACCAGCAATGCACTAAAAGTTGCTTGCACTTGTTTAAATGTTGGTAAATGGCTAATGCATTCATATTTATAGTCTTATATGCTTACAGAAAACAGTGAAAAACTACAGAGGAAAAATGCATGTTCTGATATTTTGTGTTAAACAGTGGAACCAGTGGTATCTACTCTGACTATCTTACAATGAATAGGTTTTGGTGTTTGGTTGTCAGGGCCATATCTGAAAGTTTGCAATATGACTTTACTCTTAAATATTTTAGCAGACAATTTACCCACCTCCTTCCCCAAACTTTATACTTTGCTAGAATAGTATTTACTGTAAAACATACAATAATCTTCATTTTAACTTTGAATGTACTGGTAAATATACTATTACATTCAAAGTTAAAATAAAGAAGAGTATTGTATGTTTTACAGTATGTTTTGTAGTAAAGTATAAAGTTTGGGGAAAGAGGCAGGGACTGGTGAATATTTAACAATTTTTAATAATAAAATAAACACAAAGAATAAAAGAAATGGCGGCGGCCCCTCACGACTGGCTGATGCCCACACAAGCATAAAACATAACAAAAATGTCCAGGCCTGGTCCTCTCTCGTCCTTCACTGGCATCACTCCTCTTTTTATGCTTCTGGTTCTCTGTGAGATATGTCATTATTAATCATGCCACCAGTTTTGCGGCGTTCTCGTGGCGCTCGGACCCTGCTCACCACAACTATTTAAGTGTTTTATACATCAAAAATGCAATGTTTAATTGTGTTGCTGTTTTTTTGTATAGACATATACCTGAATTGTACCTGAATATTTTACACATAAACATATTACATAACATTTTATATATATATATATATATATATATATATATATATATATATATATATATATATATTACATATTTTACAAAAGTTGAACTCTTTGCTTGTCTCTATTAGGTCACATTTTATTTGGTGTTGTTTTCTTCCTTCCTTTTGTGCGATGACCTATGCCTTAGCTGACATGTGACCCTGAACATTACACTGGATAAGTAAATCCAGATGGAACCACAGTAATACCTACACATTAAGGACTTTACTGGTAAGGGCACCCAAGAGGAAACCTTCCTAACATCACTTCAAATACTCTGGAGAAACCACTTCCATCAATGGCATTAACACAAACAGAAGAGTTTGAGGAGATATCTCTCTGAACTCGTTCCTATCATCAAACAAGACTCAGTGACTGTAGTAACTTGAACTTGGAGCCAGGAAAAACAGTCTGCAAAGCTCCAAACATGGTAAAAGTAGTAGTAAAGGAAAACAATTGATCTGTTAACAAAGATAAGAGAACTCTGTCATAGTTTGGGAAACCTCTTCTGTGACTAAACACTTTCTGGCCTATGATTTGTTGCATTTACTGGTGACGTTCAACTATAATGATGAACAAAGCTGTGTCTTGAAATCTTTAGTCATTAAATAAACAAACTATTGCATCAGCAACTGTGGAATTTTATAGTTGCATAGCTAAAAGGATTTGGTTGATTTATCATACAGAACCTTGATTTATACATAATCTTAAGGTCACCATATAGTCAAAATGATCAATTCTTGTTAACTAGGTAACTATCTCTTCTCTTCACAACCTGTCACTCACATGAGATCGTAGAATTAACATTTTAACGATTTCCAAAGGACAAAATCAAGTCCCACCCTAATAAAAGAATAGGGAAGAAAAAGCTATTGCAACTTCCACTTCATATTGATTTTAAAATAAATATTTAGAGATTATTTGAATATTGCAGATGCCATTTACAATTATTTGAGATAATTATACTGTCCAAAATGATGGATTTACCATAATGGACATTATCAACCATGCTCATTCAATCCCATAATGCACCTCTATAACAAGTGTATAACCAATGTACATTCAATGGATAGCATGCAGATGCACCTTATTTTTACTAGAAGATGCCTCCACAGCACTTCCGTTGCACTCAGTGTCTGAGTAAATTCGCTCACTCGTTTTCATTCATTTATTGTTTGTTTTACTTTACAATGCCAACTGGCATTGTGCTAAAAACCATACCAATGCAATTTTCCATTAATAAACAGTTATACAATTTATGGTTGAGAATGTCATTGTAAATGAATGGTCAAAAGTACTAGTTGATTTGAGTGTAAAACAGATTGAAGTGGAAAAACAATTCTTAATGCACCTGTAATGCACACCGCATGCTTGTCATACTACTTTGTGTAGTAATGGTACCTTTGCTATTTCTCTTTGCTATTGTTTTGCAGATATATTTTTCCAGGTTGTGATCCACACATAAATTTAACATGAGACCATTTAGTGGGACATTTAGCTGAATGTGCAATATATCAGATATACCAATGATCACTCTATAAAGCAGGTTTTGTTGAAAATGGCGCATGACATGGAAAACGGTAATCCATTGCATACTTTTTGAAGAATTTCCTTTTAAAAATAACTGCTTAAATCATTTGAATTCACAATGCTGGTGTGGCATATTTTCTTGACGTTTTATTCTGATATCTTTCCATGTTAAAAAGATTGTTGTTAAGTGCTGCTTTTTTCCTTTTCTTTTTTATGCATGGAGGAGGATAACACATTCACTTTTCACAGTGAAGAAAAACTCTCTTCTTAGAAAAATACAGTGAAAACATACAGTACAGTCATGCAGACTTTTTGATGGGAATTTGGCATGCGATTGGTGACCCTACTATTGTCACAGTTGGGAAGAAGGCAAGGTAAAGGACAGAGGATTTAATTTTCAGAACTATTAACTTTATATGACAAGCAGCATGAGGCCGAGGACCTCAAGGAGAAAAGAGAATCATAAAAGGAGGCTCGATACCAGTAAAAGATACGAAGAGGACCAGGTCTGGACATTTACTTTGTTTTTGTTTGTGGATGGCAGTCAATTGTGAGTTGTTCATTACTTTTATTTTGTTGTTGATTTATTTGTGATTAAAGTTTTTTTTAATGTAATTCTAACCTCCTTCTCCCCTGAACAACAAGGTGCTACGGTGGTGCCGAAGCCCGGGAGAAAGGAGGGACGTTGTTCGGAGAGCCCTTGCTGCTGAGGGGTATTGTGGTGCAAAGTAGGTTGGGTACCAGGAAGGTGTAGTAACTGCCTGAGGTGTTGGTGCTGGAGCGAAAAAAAGATTGGGAGGGACAGTGAGCTCACTGCCATGCTTTTGGTTCAAGGTGGGGTGGCTGCCATTCAGGAAGAAGCAGAGGTACAACAAATAACACCAGGTAAAGAAGAGTCAGAACTGAAGGCAATATATCATAACTCAGTGAACAAAACAAGAATTAGATGGATAAAATCAATCAAATAATATGTCACTATGACAACCAATGAAACCATTCCAGAGGCAATGGGGGGGAAGCAAACACAGGAAACAATGAGTTACAAACTCGAAAATTAAACAGAAAAATTACATAATACGTAATCATTATTAATATGTAATTATTACTCGGGGCATACATGTCCGATAGAGGAGAGAGGGGCTCTGGAGGTGGACGAGGAGTTGGCAGAGGGAGACACCAAGATGATGGAGGGAGTAGACAACAGTCAGGAATCAATCCCGAGAAGAGCTGCCAGGATGAAGCTCCATGGCAGAACCCAACGAGGGAGGAACCAAGGTAGTGTTAGGAGTTTTGACTCACTGAAGTGGAGTGGTAAAGACCCAGGCAAAGCTGAGGAGACGAAGACCCAGGATGACACTGACGGACGGAAGGGCCGAGGAGTTCTGATGTGCTGTCACGGTCAAGTTGAGGAAAAAGATGAGGTGAGCCACATACAGTGCTTAAATTGAAACAGTGCAAGATCCTGTTCCAGAAGATTTTTGGTTTTGGACTTTTGTATTTGGTATTTTTTATACAATCTGGCATTATCAAGTGCACATGATGACAGTCCATGCACACATATAAGACAGCAAATCTGGGTTTTTGTCTATGTATTTGGAGATTATGTTTTGCTATTGGCCCTATTATAATTTATATTGTCCAAAAAACCTATTTGAAGTATTTAAGATCTTGCGATCTTTTGATTTTTATTATCATGAGAAGCATACATTTATTCAGGAATATTCAAACTTTATATAGGCAGTGTACCATATTGCAGTACTGCTTTAGCTCCGAGATAAATGCAGCTTCTACAGCCCTAGTGGCATTTAACACAGGCTATATTGCCTGACAAGTCTTTATTTTTACTGGCACCTGGTGATGGAGACTTGTGCTTGTTTGATGATCTGCTCAGCAAGACTGCTTTACTTCCAACAGCAAAGGATATCATATGTAAAACAGATTATCCAATAAAGCTTACTCTTCTTTTCCCACAATTAACAACTGAAATTGAGTAGTATGGGAGGATTTATCGTTTCGTATTCTTTAATACTGAATATTTCCAAAATTTGGCTAGTGATTTTATCGTGCATTGAGCACACATCCATCTACTTCCACTGACAGGAGCAGAGAAAGAATGTTAGGGGCCATCTGCAATAGGCTTTTAGAAAGGTCAGTCTTTAACCATGATAAAATACCAATATAGTGTCCAATTCAAGCCAATTTGAAAAGAAGTCAAGTATGTCTACTGTACAACAGCATATGTAACATATTTTACATTCTTCCAAATCAACAATTAATTTTCCACCGTGCCAAATCAAACTTTTACCTTGGCCAGTCAGATTCAATTGTCACACACTAGACGTTAACTCAGCAACCATGTTCAGTGTTATTATCGCAAGGTTACGCCATTGTTGAGTCTAGTCATGTGATTTTTCAGAACTTGTGTCAATGAATTGAACCTTGTCATCAAGAGGCAGACAGGGAAACACACTCATATTACCGTCCATATGTTGAGGAAAGCTGTGGGTGGTAGTGACGTAAAACGCTGAAAGACTGTTCTATTAACTTCCCGAAAAAACATTCCATTCATTCTGAGACCACTTTCATCAGTTTGACCAGAGTGACCAACAGCAGTGGGGGAAATGACGATTTTTTGACAAACAAACATGTAAAATATGCTTTTTGAGGTTATTTATTACTAATGTTTAATTCTCCAGTCTGGGCATCTTCCTGTGGCTGTGGTAAAGTCATTGATTAAACGTTGTTTTCTCCAAGATATGAGGCTTGTTCTCACCCCACGGGGAGCCCCTGTAGCAGATGATGAGAAATCCAGCTGTGGCTTCAAAAGGGTAGCTAATACTGCATTAACTTAACACAGTAGTAGATTTGAGCAGTCTTAATGTGTGTCAGGTAAATATTTAAATAGACAGAAACGTAAAAATGTTATAATAATAATAAAATATTTCTTAAATATGGCTATAGTTTTTCAGTTTTTATCTTCCCTGTATATTACATATATACTACTGTTCATAAATTTGGGTTTGTAAGATTATTTAATGTTTTTGAAAGTCTCTTATGCTCACCAAGGCTGTATTAATCTGATCATGATCAAAAATACAGTAAAAACAGTAGCGTTATGAAGTATTATTGCAAATTAAAGAATATATAAACAATTTCGGCTAAATTTTCAATGTCCATTAATCCAGTATTCAGTGTCACCTGATTTGTTCAGAAGTTATTCTAATGTGCTGTTTTGGTGCTCAAGAAACATTTCTTATTATTATCTTCAATGTTGATAACTGTTACGTTATGCTTGATAACTGTTTACGTTATCTTTTCTATTTCTTTTTATTATTATTATTAAAAATCTTCCTGATACCAAACTTTTGAACTGTATAGTGTAAAAGATATCAACAATACTGCAGTTTTTGCACAGGATGCTGCCATGTTACATTCATTTTAAAATAATTTCTTTCAAGTCACCTGAGACAATTGGGACCATTCATATTTTAATTGATATTGGACCCACTTACTGTTTCTCTCTTAAAGCAATCAATTTTGTCAGGGTTAAACATTTCCTTCTGATTTTTATAACCAAAGATGTATTTGATCACATATATGAACATGGTGATCGCACCTTTGACAACCTGAAAGTGTCAAAATAAGAAAGTTCAAACCTTTCTTTTGTGAAATATTTTGCTTGAAAGGTAAACTAACTTATTTGGGCCACCTGAAATCCTGGTTCATAGTCCTTTCTTTGTTCGGTTTCCCTGTTGAAATGACATTCAGACATTTTGAATTTCAGACATTATTTATCCAAAATATGGTATATAGCATTTTACTGGTGATTTATATTATAATGATACTTAATAAAGCTGATTTTCTAAGTATTTACAGAATCACTACAGAACAGTGACAGAAAGCAAAGTCTGTGGACATGAGTTCATCTTTGGAAGCACTAAGAGCTAAGATAATTTCACGAGGGACACATGTACAAAAAACAATGGTAATGATTGACATTAATTCCAAAATGCAACAGAACTTTTATTTTAGGGGAGCCGGTGTCACAGTGACGCAAGCTGCCACAAAGGCTTAAGCTCTAAAATGGCTGAAGCATAACATTTTGGTTTCATTCATGCAGTTACACAAATACACACACTCTCAGAGTTCGTAGCGTGGAGAAAGTCACACTACCATTGATGCACTGTCAATAGTTCTCTGAAGACATTTAAACATTTCCAAAATCCAGTTGAAATGTTTGACTATAATAAATTAGGTCACAATCCCACTGTTCATGTTTAGGGAGTTTTTCTCGCAAATGCAAGTAGGTCTTAATGATAAATGGGCTGATGTTATTTGATTTACGAGCTATCCAAAGTAAAAGCCAGGCTAAATGGTAATCCAGGGCTTATTAGTCAATGTTATTCTGTCCTTCCAGCCTTCGCACTTCTCTGTTGTCTGAACAGATACAACCTTGCGTTCCTGTTTGTTCCCGATGATTATTAATTAAGTCCCACCTGTTCCTTGTGTTGTTTAATTGTGTTGTTTAATTAAGTACAGCAAACTATTTCTTTATTGTATTTTTTGACCAGGTTTAAACAAACCTTTGAAGTCACTACTGCCTAAGGATGGTCCTTGAATATGTGGATCTGACCTGCAAATGGGTTGAGGAGGATCATGACTCCCCCGAGTACAGTCTGGTACATCCAGTTGACTGGTTGCTACACATTCAAGCTGTCTCCAGTCCTCAGTATCCACCATCACAACCACTGTTTCCTGGCCAGCTAGAGACACATGGTCTTCAGAGTTGGAACTTACAACCCTTCATCTACATCTTCACCTTCTAATCATATGTCCTCAAATCCACCGTAATCAGCAGTCCAGCGAACTTCACCGTGGACCTCTATCCCTCTGACTCCTCCGGGGTCATCCACTCTGCTGGTTGTATAGAGGGCTTCCATTCCACTGCCTCCTCCATTGGGGTCTCAAGCTCATGGAGGGTTGCAGTAATGGTTGACTTTCTTTTAACTTTCTCCTATCTCCCAACTGCATCTCTGGAGATTTGGAGCTCTGGAGCTCGGTTCTTCTTTACCTTTAAAGAAGAATAAAGAGTGTCTGAATACTTTTTCCTGACCCACTGTATATATATATGTATGTGTGTGTGTGTGTGTGTGTGTGTGTGTGTGTGTGTGTGTGTGTGTGTGTGTGTGTGTGTGAGAAGAGTGGGGCATAAAAGGAGGAGTGACGCCAGTGAAGGACATGAGAGGACCAGGCCCATTTTGTGCTTTGTTTGTGTGTGGAGGTGGCCCTTGTCCATGAGGGACTGCTGCCAATACCTTTATTTTGTGTTTGTTTATTTTATTATTAAGTGTGAAAGAATTCAAATGTTTGCCTGTTCCCATATATATATATATATATATATATATAAACTCAGTTTCTTTTGTTTGGATGGAAGCGTGCAATCTCTGTCATGCCCTACATCAATTAATTCGATATTCAACTATTTTTCAGGGAGAAATAACTGTCAAAAGTCTCATGGTCAATAGGAGTTATTTTCAGGAGTTTTTTTAATACATTTGAACTGTTCCATTGGGGAAGAGAAGTTTATTTTATTATCCATTATCGAGCCATTTATTAAGGTTCTGCTGGTTATGATTAATGTGATCACCAAAGAAAAGTCTGGATACTTTATCTTTGTCATCTAAAATAGGTAATTGCAAGTCTCAGTAGAGCAATTTTCTTGTCTCAATTCTACTAGGGCAGAGGAGAATGTAATGAATAGATAAGATGATAGTTTTGGTATTGTCTTTGGACACTATTTCTGGTCAGTGCATTGATAAAGGCTTCCTCAATTAGCTATGATAAACATGATAAATTGTAATAAAAGTTTTGTAGAAGTTTAGGCTGCATTTCCCACTCCAGAGAATTTCATTTAAAAAATAAATAAATCCCTGCACAAGTGGAGAGAATGAAGAGCTTATTCACAAACTAATTTTTGGCTTTAACTATTTTGGTTCTAAGGATGCCAGTGTGGCTGTGGTCCATCTTGTTTATTGGGAAAGGGAAGTGTAAAAACTAAAGCCTTAAAGCTGTAAATAAACAAGAGGGTACTGAGTTCATGTATTTTCCCACTGTGAATTAAATTAACACAATAATATTTCCAACTGTCACAAGGCCCTAGCATGAGCGTGTTAGGCAATTTGAGTGGAAGAGACATTTTAATGTTTTTTTTATCCATGTGAAAACAAGAGCTAATAGATTTGTCCATTCACAACCACATGTTTATTTTTAACTGATTTTATGGAAGATATTATATCGAATTAAAAGAGTCCAGCAACTAGATGACCCTTAAAAATTGGGTTGCACTCTCTTTAGACTACTGTTTGAAAACACTGAACTTCAATCAGCAGCCAATTTTGACAGTGTAATGTACTGTTAAGATAAATATAATATGTAGCTAAATATGACTACACAAGTAACATTAACTGAACCAGCATTAGGCATACGATTAAAAGTTAATGTGCCCATATTTTAAAAATAAAATTATTATTTGCAAATAGTTATTAAATTGATACAATTAAATTAATTACTTTTTACTAAGTAAATTTATAGTGCGTTGCATCTAGCGCTGTGGGAACGCCCCTGCGTGTATCAGCCATCAAGCACCTATGCAATCTGTCTCTTCAGTAGCGCGAAGTAGTGTGAAGTAATGTGATCTGTCCCTATTTATTGTTGTCTGTCATATTTGGTGTTGTTTGTCTCACTAAGTATAAGCATATATATACTGTATATATATATATATATATATATATATATATATATATATATATATATATATATATATATATATATATATATATATATATATATATATATATGGCGCTCAGGGTCGTGATCCTCAGGGCTCTGGTCCCTCTGTTGCTGAGGCTCAGTGTCGATCTCGGTCTTGGGGATTGCAGATGGATTTGTCGAAAGGGGCTTGAGACGGGCGCTACCCTTTCTCAGCCTTCACCTGGCATATCTAGTGCCGTCTTTCAGGCGGAAGCACGCGCTGCGGTTCCTTCCGCCAAGGGGGAGGCACCGATGCTGAAATTATCTAGCTCCAAGGAGGTAGATGTTGTAAGCATCGAGGCTGGGGATGAGAACTCGCCACCTCTTTCCCCAGCCTATGAGAAGCTGGTGGAGGTTTTCAAAACCTCCACCAGCTCCTCAAAGCCTACCAGGCAGACGTACTAGGAGACCTTGATGAGGGCGGGGGAATCGGAATCGGAAGTAGTGACACTACTGGAGAAAGGGGCCATAGAGCGTGTTCCCCTCCCAGACAGACTGTCAGGCTTTTGCAGCCGGTACTTCTTAGATCCCAAGAAGGACGGAGGTCTACGCCCCATCTTGGATCTGCGTCTACTCAACAAGTCAGTGTTGCAGCTCAAATTCAAGATGCTCACTCTGAAACACTCTGTTCCACAGATCAGGTCCGAGAACTGGTTTGTCACGATAGATATGAAAGATGCAAATTTCCAAATCTCCATCCTTCCTCAGCACAGGAGGTTCATCAGGTTTGCCTTTGGGGACGAGGCATACCAATATCGGGTCCTCCCGTTCGGCCTAGCTTTATCCCCCCGCACTCTCACCAAATGTGTAGATGTAGCTGTTGCACTTCTTCGCCTTCACGGCATTTGCATTCTCAACTACCTAGATGACTGGCTAAACCTGGCCCAGTCGAGGCAGCTTGCAATTCGGCATCGAGATGCCATTCACGAGCATTTGAGGGCGCTGGGGTTATGGCTGAATTTCAAGAAGAGTATTCTCTCCTCTTCAGAATACCACCTTTCTCGGGGTGGTCTGATATTCGGTCTCGATGCAAGCGAGCCTTTCTCCCACTTTCTCCAGTCGATTCTCTCAGCTGTGAAGCAGATAAAGCTAGGCCAGTCACGCACTGTGAACAGCTAACTGCACCCCTCGCCCAGAACTCTGGAATCTGTGGGCTTGGCCTCTGAGGGGGCCCAGTTCTTAAGTTCCGGTCTCTCAACTGAGGTTGTCGAGACCATTCTCCACTCCAGAGCTCCCTCCATGAGGAAACTCTACACCTTGAAGTGGAGACTCTACTGGAGTTCCTGCAAGAACATTTTGCTTTCATTGCAGCCTACCACGTGCCTTTGGGTGGTCTATCTGTGGGGAGAGACCCACTTATTACCCATTTCCTCCATGGCACTCTGAGGCTTAGTCCTGCAGTTCACCCTAGTGTAGCATCCTGGGATTTGACCGTGGTGCTCCTATTGAGGAAGTTGAGCCCATTGAGGAGGTGTCTTAAGTTAGTCACCCTCAAAACTTCATTTCTCTTGGCTATTTCTTCTCTGAAATAACGCTTTTGGTTGCTCCCTCGTGCCTTGAGTTTTCTCCTGGGATAGTCTGAGCCTTTCTCCATCCCAGACCTGGGTATGTCCCTAAAGTGCCTAGTTCTGTGGTTACTCCTGTGGTTCTGCAGGCCTTTTGTCCTCCCCCTTTTCGAGATTCGGACCAGAAACAAAATAATTTTCTTTGCCCTGTGCGGGCCCTGGACACTGCTCTGTGGCGTAGGTCAGATCAGTTGTTTGTCTGTTTTGGCCCACCAAAGAAAGTGGCTTCCCTCAGTGATGTCTGTGATGTGGCAGGATATTCCTCACATTGTTATCAGGTTCTATATTCTAGACCAAATCTCTACTCCTGGGGCTGGGGTGTTGTCGTCTGAGGCACATCACATCTGACAGGCTCTGGTTGCTATGGCAGTGTTGGTATATCGTTCCCACAGCGCTAGACACAACGCAAGTTTCCTTTAAACGTCTCGGTTATATATGTAACCCTAGTTCCCTGAATAGAGAACGAGACGCTGCGTCTCTAGGCCATACCTCTTTTGAGCCAGCCAACAGCGTCTACTTCAGAGACTTAGCTGGTTGGCGTGGCTAGCATTTTTAGATTCCTGGTTTGTGACGTCACCCACTTCTGACATCTCGTCACGCGATTGGTCAGATTGCATACGTGCTTCCCTATTCAGGGAACTAGGCTTACATACGTAACCGAGACATTTTGCCGCTTCACTATTCACTCCAGTCAGATATATTATTCCTGTCTGTGTGTTGCTTAGGTGACAAGCAAGTCTTATGCTCTGGCTTCTTTTCGGTTTTCCGTAAGTTATTTAATATTAGCTTTTTGTTTATAGAATTGTATTGAATGTTAATATGGCTGTGATTATTTGCAAACCATTTCTATTCCTTAATTATAAAGTATTTTTTTGGTCTGTTATTTTTCCCTATGTGTCATTAATATTACTACCAATTATAAAGAAGCGTAGATCTATTTTTTGAGTAAGTAAAGAAATACACTATACATTTTGCCATTGCTAGCAGCTTATGACAGAACTAATTTGGCAGAAGAATGAGGACATGAAAACTGAAACTATCACACTGTTAACACCTCTCACACCAACCGTGGCACATTGCATGCTCCATATCCCTCTGGATTGGCTGATGACGTTTATTATGAAGCAGGTTATACTGTTTCTATATATGAGGACAGTTTATATGAGTGTGCCTGGAAGAATGCATGGCCAGATTATTTCACTGAGTCTGCAATTGATTTTGTCTGAATTCTTTGTCTTGTCATTTTATTTGTTCAGAAATCCCCCGGTTCCATACCACTCCATGTGAGAAAGAAGAATGGAGACCGTATCTGTTCTCAAATATGTTTTTCAGGCGATTTCAGCTGGAAGAGTGGAAAGGTAGGAGAAATGGCGAGGGCACTTCAGAGTGCAACATAAATTAGGACAGCTTTTACCATACTAACATAAATTAGGAGTGGACTGAAGTGTTTCCAAGATGTTCTCGTAAGAGGTCAGCACAGTGGACATTTCATTCTTGAGAAACCAGTGTGTGAATCATGTGGCTTATCTGACGTCTGAACTAAAGACAACTAACAGCTGCGTTCAGAGCCAGTAATATAATGTAAAACTGGGTTTTCATGACCACAGTGACCGTTCACACCGACTCTGCAGAATTGTATCCTCATTACGCAAACACTCAAGTTTGGCAGGATGAGAGCTATCAACAATTATGCCAGACCTCCACTCACCTGCCTTATCTAATGAACACCAGGATGAACCGTTGCATACTGTACAACCAAGCCAAACAAGAACACCTTTGTTAAATTTCCATTTTCTGCAAGGACCAATAAAGCTGATACGTCTGGAATGATTTTGAGTTTTCTCTCAGACTACATTCTATCAGCATGATTTAAATGCATATGCACAGCTGAGATGTCTGCAGGGCTTTATCATCGTGAAGTTTACAAAGAGCTTCTTGGGTTGTTTGTGAATAAGCCAAGTTCTCTAAACAAAGACTTATTTAAAATCACATCACTGTTTACATCAAACTCTTGCTGTGTGTTTAATCACAGTTTATGTCTTTTAAATGTCTTATTGTACCACTAGCGTATACTATTACCATAATCAAATAAAAATAGTTTTAATTGTTGATATATAATAAGTGGTAACACTTTACAATAAGTAATTATGAAACTATGAATAATGATATTAATAATTTTTACATGTAAAGTTTTACCAATTTCAATATATATTTATAATAAGAAGAAGAAGAACTACCATGGACTAACTGTAAGCCATATATTATTACAGCATTTATTAATCCTTGTTAATGTTGGTTGATAAACATAATTATGTTTATATCAGTTCACAATTTATTATTGTTAATTAATGTTAACATATACCACTCCTGATTTTTAAAAATGAATTTGTAAATGCTGAGATAAACATTAACTAAGATTATTAAATGCTATATTTATTAAGTATTGTGGTGCTTACAATGCCAAAGGTCATGGGTTTGATTCCCAGGGAAAGCAAGAACTGATCAGAATGTCAATGTGTTTCTTGAACGCAATGTAAGTTGCATCGGATTAAAAAAAAAACGTATTGTAAACTTTTACCGAATAATTTGTAAATAATAGAAGGATACAATCTGCTAGTCAGAGTTTGAAATGATGGTGCATTATGTACACAATATATTTGTGCTTGTTTTTATTTATAACTAGCAACTTTCCTATACTAGTCTTTTCTAAGAAAGATCCTGCCAAGGAAATACTGTAAATGTAAAGGTACAGTAAATGACCCAGATGCTGTTGACGTGTGAAGGAAAGTGAAAGCTGCTGAAACAGTCGCGTTTATGTTGAGAAGACTAGGAGCTGACGAGTGTGGCTTGTTGAAGTTTAGTTTAAGAATTAAACACTGGAAATTAAACAGTGGAAAATAGCTTGGTTTTGAGTTTGCCAAAGAAACGGAGAGAGATCCTCAGTGAATACTTCACGTCAATAAACCTTACTGCCCTCTCATTTAATGGATGTGTATTACAATGAATTATTGTTAATGCTTTTTCCCCAGTGGGATATAAAGTGTCCTTTTCTGCCATTGGTCGGTATATATGTAATTTTTGCTGCTATTTAAGCTAATTTTCCCCTCAGGGAAAAAGTCCAAACATTATAACAGTTATGATGCATTAGGTTGTTATGAAAAATGTAGAAACTGCAAATTGATATTATTATACAAGTTATGACAAAAATTCTATTGCAGAATTAAAAAAAAAATTTTTTTAAAGTAATATTTTTTTAGGCAATTGTAATTTTTATTTATTAGACCACCTTCCTTATTCTTTCAACTTTAGAATTATAGTATGTTATTTCTTAGGGAGAGTACCTTGATTATAAATTGATGCTAAGATCCTGTAAAGTACACCTTATGTATGTCATGGTCAGCTGAAATCTATAATGTATGTGTTTGATGGATCACTAACACTGTTTCTGATTCAGCATGTTCTCTATTTTTTCTCCTGGACTGTTTACATGAGTGTGTGTGTGCGTGTGTGTGTGTGTGTGTGTTTGATCTGAAGCAGGCCCCCTCATGGTCATTAGCATTATTAGTGGCTGATAGAGATCATAGTAACAGGCCCATGAAGTCAATGATCTCCTGCCAAATGCAGCAGTGAGCCAAGTGCACAAGAGCAGGTTGGCCAAGAAACTATGACTGCTGTTATCTTTGGCTGAGGCCCGATCAAACTGTATTATATATCCTTTTGAGACTATGGTGCTCCTCAAGCAGCACCAAAAACTGCAATTTATCCAAAAATTTATCTGGCTTTATTACCAGTTTTGCAATTAAAACAAAGTTTTACTCTTGCATGGTTATCACTTTTCTAGGAATGCATCAAGAGACACTCATCCAGAGACACTCTTTGTGTGTGTGTTTTGTGTGTGTGTGTGTTCAAACATAATATTGAAAATTAGTATTGTATGCAGTATCGTTCCAGCTACATGATCGGTAAACATTTTTCATCAGCATAAAATCGAGGGTACATAACTTCATGGCAGGGTTTTTTCAAATTGTTTATTTTCAAATTATGTGTGTGTGTCCTTGTAAACCCTACATTATGGGGATGGACCCACATATATGGCATTAAACAAAATCCTTGAAATCCTTGAAATGTTTGTGGTCTCTATGAAGAAAGCAGCTTATACATTTTTGAAAATATACAAATGCAGAAAGTTTTGTGTGATGGGTAGTTTTAGGGGTAGGAGTAGGGTAGTGTAGGGAGATAGAACATAAAGTTTGTGCAGTTTAAAATGATGCCTGTGGAAAGTCCCCAATAAACATGGAAACCATGTGTTTAAAAAAAATAAATAAATAAATAATAATAATTTTGCCAGAACATTATCCGTTACTCTATATTAAAACACAACCCAATCACAATGCCTAATTAACACATGTTAAAAAAAGTGAAAAATCTGTATTGAATTGTAAATATGTAAATTCCTTGAAATTAACATAGTAGTTTGGTTCCTGTTTTTTACTGACTTTTAAAAACCAGAGACATACACATAACCAGACATTCATCCACCTCGAATAGTCTGACTGCTAAAATAAACACATTTTGTATTTAAAAAACCCCACTTTAACATGTCCTTATACAATCTGCATAGTTCTGCTTTGAAACCCTTCAGAATGCCATGCCTCCAAGCTGATTTTAGTTTTATTTTAAATACAATCATGTCAATTCTGACTATTTCTTTAACCCTAATTATTTACATTGTTTTCCATAATCCAAAATGTTGTTTAAATAACCAGAACGTTGCCATGTTTACCACACCACAAACACTTGAGTGGCTTTATTTTAACACTTGCCTGTGTTTGAGCTTGGCTCTCAGAATGCAAACACTACAGGGTCTGGTTGAATTGTACCTAGCACTACAGCTCAACTCTTTGAATCCCATGTGAAATGCACGTTTTCAATGCTTTGATTTTCTGAGTTGTGACAGCAATGGATGTGTATGTATGCCCCATCTTTTGAGGCTGGACAAAAGATGGTGTATGTGTTTATCTGTGTATGAGAAGGTGAAATTTCTCTTTTTAAAAAAATCTGGAAAATCCTGCAATAAACCTTTGAATAAGCTAGGCTTCAAAGGATCAACTAGTTTTTCACTTTCGAATTGGGGCATCCTTTAATGCTTTGGCTGTGATGTATTTGACCTGTGAATACAGCCTTTGAAGAATGCAGCCTCTGAACTGGGATCCAGTCATAGTTTGTAGACTTACATAGATCAAGTTATTGGACAGTATAACATGCATAATATATTTTTTAGCATGTAAACAATCAGCAGTCTTTTGAAGCATTTGCATGTTCATAAATGCCCAAAGGAACTGCGGTGTATGATGCAAGAGGAAACCTTGCATGTAAACACGATTAAAAAGCCTTTCCATCCATACATGTTGAGACAACAAAACCCGTCACTTCCTGATAAACTGAAAAATGGAAGTTGCTCTAGTAGAAGCCACTATATATAATAATACAGTGGAGTTATTATTATTATTATAATAATACTTATCTCGACCTCGGTTAACTCGCCGACCCTATTATGTCGACGTTTTTGACGTGGAACCGCCAAACTCCCTATTTGTCTTAGCATTTTCTTATCGGTTATGTCGATTCTTTTACGTCGCCAAACACTAATATCTTGAGTACAAACGAGGGACAAATTCGCCACTTCACATGGTTATCTCGTTACTAATGATCGCACCTAGTTCACTGCACATGTGCTGAGTTTGGGTTACATGTGGATCACGGTCCATATGGTCGCTCTGTCAGTGATGCTTTACTCACAAAATTTCTTTGCAGAAGAACTCACGGAAGTGGCAGACAAATCAAGCCTCGCAGATGCTATCTTGGAAGGGGAGGAGTTTGCAGTGTTGGAGAATATAATTAAAGGTTTATATCGAGAAGCGAAGGAGTTTTTATTGTATACTGGTAATCTGCTGTTAGTTGGGGCACATATCCCTTTTGTTGTTAGCAAACATATACAGTGTATGTACATTTTTATAGCATGCCGATTGCTTCATCAAACAAATCGGCATATTGGCTGTTGGTTATCTCGATGCTTTTTTGCAACCCCCGAGGCTGTTGATATAACTGGATTCCACTGTATATATATATATATATATATATATATATATATATATATATATATATATATGTATCTTAAAAATGTAATAAATTATTTACCTCTGAGCATGCACAACAGTAGATGCATTAAACAACATCATATTATCTTGCATTCAGATGCCTGGTATTTGTGAATGCAATCGTATGAGACGCTTCTGAGAGGAAATTATACCAAACCACTTTGACAACAGACTTTGCTCAGACCAAAACAGCATTTCAGAGTTTATATAGCGTTTGATATACAGTGATCCCTTGTTTATCGCGGCTAATGAGGACCGGAACCCCCCGCGATAGGTGAAAATCCACAAAGTTGGATTGGCCCCCCTAGGAATTTACGTATATGTGTGTGTAGATACCAGAATGTTTAAAATATGTGTATTTATACTTTATATATATTTTAGTTAAATCTATTTAATTATGAAACCTTAATATTATACATTTACTTTCTCTCTCTCTCATTATGGTGCTCAACACTCATCAATGACAGTAGTATCTTGAGACTTGACTCCAGTAATGACGACGATGACAGACCTGTGCGCTTGGATGAATGTGATGATGAATGATGATGATGGTGTTACTGCACTGGTATAATGAGCCCTTTAAATCAGTTTGCGAAGCGCCTCATCGTCAGATATCGGCGCTGGATCGTCAACATTTGCTTCTGAGAGAGGCAAAGAGGCTCCCACTCCACTCGTGCTCTCATTGGTCGATCTCGCGCCGGGAACCATGGGTGAGTACAAAGCCTCTGAGAGAGTTTCTCTCTTTGTCTGGCATCCTGGGAAACCGTTTTTCTCACATCACGATGAAGCAACGCTGCTTTCTGCAATAGGGCTGCCGACATGGCGGTATTTTAGAATTATTATTTCTCAATGAATATTTTTGAAAAATTCGCAATGCACAGAGGCCGCAAAACTTGAACCGCGAAGTGGCGAGGGATTACTGTAAACGGCTGGCTATCACACTAGAGCATGGCTGCAGGTCTGTTAGGAGACTAAGATGAAGGTGGCGCTATGGCAGCCCTGGTGGCCATGGAGAGTCCACTCTGAGATATATGGTTATATCTCAGAGCTTCCCAGTGGCATAAATCTGAACAGTTATTTGTGTGCTTTGGGGCTCCTAATAAGGGGTCCCCAGCATCTATTTATCTTGATTACAAGTGGACAAGGTTACCTTCACCTTTAGCAATCTACAGCCCTCTTGTCAAGAGTTTTACTTCAGGACATTTGTGATGCGGCAGGCTGATCCTCACCACATACATTCATAAGGTTTTTCTGAGCTAGATTTGAACTCTACACCAGGGGACCAGGTGTTATCCTCTTAGCTACAACTTCACAGTCACTAGATTGTCACTTGTCATCTAGTATTAACGTGGGTATTAACATTCCTTCACCGTCAGTCGACGTAGTACAAGTTCCCTTGAACGGAAACGTCTCGGATTCGACTGTTACCTTGGTTCCCTGAAGAGGAAACGATACGCAGCGTTGCCCTACCATTCCTTCTGTCTGCCTGTCAGCGACTTACTTCAGCCACTTAGAAGTTACCACTGCTTTGTTTGGCATGCTTTTGTAGTTTCCTGGTTCATGACATCACCCGCCTTCACATGTGCTTCACAACGCAATCACGCAGAGCCTTCCCACAGCATCGATGCAGTGTCTTGTTCCCTCTTCAGGGAACCAAGTTTAAAGTTGTAACTGAAACATTAGCCAAGCTTGCACTTAAGAGACTCTAAAGAACATTATATTACCAAACTTAACACTTAAAATTCTTCAATTGTATTAATTCGCCTGCTCTTTTAAGGCTGCTGTTCAGCCAAACAAACTTTGTTTATATTGTTTTCCTGTGACCACTGTACAGCTGCTTTGAAACATCTGTATTGTAAAAAGCACTATATAAATAAAGGTGACTTGACTTGACAAAGTGTTAACTCGAAAGATGTCTAAAAGGCCCTAGGCCCTGCATTCGGAATGGGATCAAAAAGCCATTCTGTAAGGTGCAGTATGTACATAGAACGAAAATAGAGTGTTTTTATTGACAAGAAACGAGTTAGACATTATAATGCAATACTTCTACTATCTAATGTGATTGTAACTTTAATGTCAACTTATTCCCAGTAATAAGAAAAACATTCCTTTAGCCTTTGCATTCATTTAGATGTTGAGTTAACATTTGCATGTTTAAGTATCTACTCATGGCCTGAGGTGCTATAGATCAAAGCTGCTGTACACTGATGGTATTGGCATATTTGTGTAGCAAACACATGAGTATTCACAGGTTGGTGAGAGGAGACACAGAGACCCAACTGGAGCATGAGAGCAAAGCACTGGCTTGGCTGAAAGCAGCCTCACAATACAGAGAATTTGAGAAAATATTGTCCATCACATCAGTCACATGCTGGAGTCTCTAAAATAACACAATAACTTGTGGACAAATCCTCTAAACCAGTGGTTCTCAAACTTTTTTTGTCATCAGGACCTTTGTGGTATAATTTTTTTCCCCTTGAAGTATGCCCTCTGATTGTCTGAGTAATGTTAACCTTTTAAAACAGATTTGATTTTGTGGGACTATGAATGTTTGTATATGTTTCTTAGCTTTGAGCCCGGAAATGAACATTCTCCACTTCATTCTCCAGCCAACAAGAAGCTAGTGCAGGTTCTGACTCACGTTGTTGGCAGATTAAATATCAACCTGCCAGCTGAGAGGCAGGACTCAAAAACAGCCCCACATTGAGTACATAGTGCATCTCGCTATTTTTCATTAATTGGAGAGCACAGTTAAAGCACTTAAAGAGCAGAATTGTGGGGTGATGCCCAAGACTGAGGATGTGCTAACCAGTTACCTTGCCCCTCAGTCAGGATCAACCCTAAAGGCCGCATCACTAGCCACCAAAACGGTCATAATAGCATCGGCTATAATGGGTAAATCTTATACAGCGTTTGGTCAGGACTTCACACCACAGCATGGCTGCAGGACTACCAGGCAGATCTGTTATGAGACCAAGATAAAGGTGGTGCTATGGCAGCCCTGGTGGCCATGGAGAGTCACCTATGGTTATATCTCAGATACACATGCCCACAGAGCTGCCCTGTGACTATGAATGTGTATACACTTACCTAAAGGATTATTAGGAACACCATACTAATACTGTGTTTGACCCCCTTTCGCCTTCAGAACAGCCTTAATTCTATGTGGCATTGATTCAAAAAGGTGCTGAAAGCATTCTTTAGAAATGCTGGCTCATATTTATAGGATAGTTTCTTGCAGTTGATGGAGAATTGTAGGATTCAAATTCAGGGCACAAAACTCCCATTCCACCACATCCCAAAGATGCTCTGTTGGGTTGAGATCTGGTGACTGTGGGGGCCATTTTAGTACAGTGAACTCATTGTCATGTTCAAGAAAGAAATTGAAATGAGTCGAGCTTTGTGACATGGTGCATTATCCTGCTGGAAGTAGCCATCAGAGGATGGGTACATGGTGGTTTTAAGGGAAACAATGCTCAGGTAGGCTGTGGCATTTAAACGATGCCCAATTGGCACTAAGGAGCCTAAAGTGTGCCAAGAAAACATCCCCCACACATTACACCACCACCACCAGCCTGCACACTGGTAACAATGCATGATGGATCCATGTTCTCAATCTGTTTATGCCAAATTCTGACTCTGCCATCTGAATGTTTCAACAGAAATCGAGACTCCTCAGACCAGGCAACATTTTTGTTGAAGATGAAGGTGAAAGATTTTTGTCTTCAACTGTCCATTTTTGGTGAGCTCGTGCAAATTGTAGCCTCTTTTTCCTATTTATAGTGGAGATGAGTGGTACCCGATGGGGTACTTCCGCCTCAAGGTTGTGCTTGTTGTGGCTTCAAAAATGCTTTGCTGCATACCTCGGTTGTAATGAGTGGTTATTTCAGTCAAAGTTGCTCTTCTATCAGTTTGAATCAGTCGGCCCGTTCTCCTCTGACCTCTAGCATCAACAAGGCATTTTCACCCACAGGACTGCCGCATACTGGATGTTTTTCCCTTTTCACACCATTCTTTGTAAACCCTAGAAATGGTTGTGCGTGAAAATCCCAGTAACTGAGCAGATTGTGAAATAATCAGACGGGCCCATCTGGCACCAACAACCATGCCATGCTCAAAATTGCTTAAATCACCTTTCTTTCCCATTCTGACATTCAGGAGATTGTCTTGACCAGGACCACACCCCTAAATGCATTGAAACAACTGACATGTGATTGGTTGATTAGACAATTGCATTAATGAAAAATTGAACAGATGTTCATCATAATCTTTTAGGTGAGTATATATGTATTAAAGTTGTATACTATTTATTTTCTGAATGTCATTGAAAAAAATGGTATATATACATTATCCATATCATATAAAGCAATTGTCATTGTACTTTTAAAAATTATTATTATTATTTTTGAACATAATAATTCAGTATACAGTAAAATAATACAAACTCCACATAAACCCCAAGGGGTTATTTTCTTTCCACTTCATATCTTCAGTCACATGGCATTTATTGATCATGACTGTTTAGTCAACTATGACTTTCAATATGTAAGATTTCAAGCATAGGGCTATATGGTTATACACTTTTGTTTAAATGGGAAAATAGGTTTTTATATGGTAATGGTTCCATTTTTGAAATTTGTAGACATTTATAATATGTTGGATTCCACAGACAGTTCTAACCAAAGCTGTCCAATTCCCAACTCTAGTTATGTTGAGAATTTTGACTCACGAAAAGCCTCACAAAAGCCTGAATATCTACCAACAATAATGTGTGGTCCCAAATATTGGCTTTGTATAAGATGTAATTTTCACAGTAAAAAAAAGAGCTGGTATTTTAAAACAATGAGGCGGGGTCATACAATCCAAATTTTAGCAGTTCCTTTTTGCGTTGGAAGCAACAAGTTCATTTCTGCACATTCAGAAAATTAATTAAGGATGTAAAATAAGCTTGTATGCTTAGTTTGGCTGAGATAGTCCCAGTAAGTAGGCTTTATAGTGCACAGACCGAGCAGCAGTGACTTGGCTCTCCGATGTCCTTGTATTTATGCAGTACTTGTTTAAACATTTGAGGAGCACATGTACAGATGGGTAATCGCTGCAGGTTTCATTATGAAGTTACAATGTTCAAACTTGCAGGGGGGCTATTTAAACTCTCATGGCAACAACCCAGGAACCAAGCATCCCAATCAGTAAATACCATAAAACAGACCCTGAAAGACATTACGGGAAAATGGGCTGTTTTCTGAGAATGCCTTTTGATGGGTGAAATTGTCTTCCTCCTTGAGCCTGAGGATGGAAAATGTGAAATGAAGGTTCTGACTGAAAAAAACATTTCTTTTTACTGAAAAATGTTTCAATGTCACTCGCTATGGGGGGACCATGATCATTTGTTAAATCAGTAAATCAACTGAGGAATGCAAACCAGTAAATCAACTGAGGAATGTTTTATCTTTATAAACATATAAAGATAAAAAGAATTAACAAATTTGGTTTTCAAAAATAATCAATTAATAAAAAAAGATCCAGACAGCTTCCTTTGCCATGTTGAGGGTATAGCCCATTCACACACACACATAAAGACTGCTGTTTTCATTGTCAGCACCTCTGTAATCCTCGATTCAACCTCTGCAGGATCCTCTGGGTGAGTACTGAGCTCTGGGACGAGAGCGGGCTTCTGGGCTGGAGCGCATTCAGGACTTCGATCTGGGGCTGGAGCTGACATGTGTTAATAGTTAGCGCCTCCTCTTCTTAGCGCCTCGCTAGAGAGCATTTATGGACTTACCTCGCTGGAGCAGACTGGGCAACTTGTCTCGCTGGAGCAGACTGGGCAACTTGTCTCGCTGGAGCAGACCGGGCAACTTGTCCCGCTGGAGCAGACCGGGCAACTTGTCCCGCTGGAGCAGACCGGGCAACTTGTCCCGCTGGAGCAGACCGGGCAACTTGTCCCGCTGGAGCAGACCGGGCAACTTGTCCCGCTGGAGCAGACTGGGGAGCTTGGGTGGAATGGAAGGTCTGGTGTGAGAGGGAATAGATTTGTTCGCTATGCCGATGGTGAGTGGAAAGCTGTTGCTGGCCAGCAACCACTTGACAGTCGGCAAAGCTAGGGAAAAAAGGGGGAAACAAAATCGGTCCTCGTCGATTATCTCCAGCTGGTTGAGGCTTAATATCGCCACTGCTGCATCAACCATTTTACGTCTTTGATTGGGTCTGTTCTTCGGACAAAGTACGTGTGAGTAAACAAGCATGAAGATGAAGGAAGATAAGTATAAAAGTCTTTTAATGAACGTATTAATGAGACTAGTAAGGTATTACTATTTGCATAATGCACCATTGACACTACACAACCATGAGCACAACAGACTGATGTTAACATCAGAATGGGCTGGGGGAGAACATAGTATAAATACACTGGGACTAATTACAGAAATGAAACACATCTGACATTACTAACAAGCTGATTAATGAAACAAAAGGTGACTGCAATGATAACAAAGTTAGCGCATGTGTAAACTGAAAGAGCAAACAAACTAATTCTCTGACAGAGTCCTCATTACAGAAGACTTTGCCAACTACTGATCCAGCGGTGCAGTCCTCATGCATCTGTCCAGTGAACTCTCTGCCCAAGCTAACCTGCTGGTATCTCACTAGACAAACCACTGCTTATGTTGAAGTGCCAGTAAAATTAACCTGAGTGTCAGTGAGAAACAATCCCTAATAAGGCTTTGTCAGATTCGGGGGCAGTAGGTTAATTTATTGATGAAGGTTTAGCCCGACAGCATAAGATACCACTAATTCCTTGTGACTGTCCTTGGACAGTGGCAGCAGTAGATGATCACCCCTGGGGAGTTGGAGTTTTGCACACTGAAAAAAACCCTGCCTCTTCATCATCTACTCTCCACAAAACCAAGTTATACTCAGTTTATCCTTAGTATGCTGATCTGATTGAAGCCTTCAATAAAACCAAAGCATCAGAACTATTACCTCAAGATCTAGTGACAATGCCATTGCTTTGTTACCTGGTACCACATGGTACGTCTAGAGGCAGAATCTTTCCAATCAGAACTTGAAGCTAATGCAATGAAAACACACACTGAAGAAGAACTATCCAAGGGTTTCATCCATCCAACCACTTCAACAACAGCAGAAGGATTCTTCTTTGTGGGGAAAAAAGGATTGGGGCCTTCATCTTTGTATTGATTATCATGGCCTAAATGATAATAACAGTCAAATTCAGAACTCTGGGGAAGATTCCTCAATCGACCACTGGAGGTCTCACTCACCTGAACAGTAGCATTTAGTTTGGACTACATTTCCAATGATCCTACATAAATGGACTGATTACTGCACACCTGTTCTTCATTACTCAGGGAAAAAGGGATGTCTGTATGCAAGCCAAGTGGTGGCAAGGTCAGTTGAATGACCTCAGCGTAATACTAATCACCCTTTGGTTTCGCTACATTTGCAAAACCGATTGGGCAGAATGTCAGTGCAGTGGTTTGGCCAAAAGGCAAATTTCACAGTTTAGGTATGAAAGCTGTAACTTAAACACCTGACATCATATTCTGAGAATAGCAGGGGAGAAGGCTGTTGAACGGTGAGTCTATGGTAAGAACATCAAGCATATATTAATGTGCCAATGGCAGACAACAGACAGAGTCACATGAAGCAATATTTCTAAGGATCTTGCGAAGCACTCAGGAGTGTATATCATGCGTGTCCATGGAAACTGGATTCTCTGCCCACTCCTAACGTCTGTCTTTCCCCTGCACGATACTCAGGCTGCAAAGATGGACTGGCAAGAAAAGCACCTTGGAAGTTTCCATCCACCCCACCCGTTCAGAGACTGGGATCTCTGCCACTCTGCATTGAGCTGTGTGGGATGATATTTACCTTGTACCCATGGCCAAAATCCTCCCTTTCTCCTCCTCTGTTCTCTTTCATTTTATTACAGTCTGTCTGATCAGAGTTTTCCTCTCTTTAGGGGCAGGGCAACTCATGGCTCCTCCTAAAAGATAAGCAGGACAAATGTTTCAGAAATTCCCTGCCAAATTTAAGACAAATCAATTGGTCATGGACTATCTAGGGAATTGAGGCGGCCAAATTTTCACCATATTCAGATTTATTTATAAAGCCATTAGGCCCTTGATTACAACGGTATTAGTCTGAAGTGAATAAAAATAGCACACACAGTCAGTTCCATGAAAGTGATCTTGGCTGTATTCAAGGGATTTTAATATAACCTGCTTTACCCTATAAATTCAACAGTCCTTCAATGTTATGATTACTTAAAAGCAATTGTTGTGTGAGCAACACAATAGATCATACAAATTATGGTCAAACAAGTCAAGTGTGTTGTGACACTAAAGAAGTGGTGTTGGATTTCAATGTTTTCTTTTTGTTGAGATGAAACTAGTCTTAGAATATACACTCAAAATGGGAAATGGTTCAAACAAGTGTACCACGTCAGCAAAAGGGCCACACAAAGCCTGGAGCTTAGAAAATACACTTGCCAAGACACTTTGTGTATTCATATAAGAAGAGACAGCTTTTCCAGATTAACTTCTTTTATGGAGAACCTAATGGGCAATACTGTAAATGTAAACTCTGTGTGAATCATCCAGATATATCTTACATTTGGCCAGAGCACACATTGATATGATGACATTTGCAAGACGAAACCACACCCAACAGTTATTTTAATACATGAAGTAATGTGAACGAAATTGGAAATCATGCCTTACATTTTAGAAGATAACACCAGCAAACTAGTGAAACACTTCTGGTAACTAAAGAGCAAGATGTCCAGTCATTTGAGCAATAGGAATGGGTTGGCCGCATGATCAGATGCTGAATGCAATATTTCTTTAACAAAGGTCAATAAAGCTTCCTCTTTACTTTTATAACCCTAATACTAAAAAGACAATACTGCCACCTCATGGTTACTTTGGGCCTACACGACATGCATCAATGGCATCAGACACAAAATGTAGAAACTGCAAGATATTTAGAGGAACAAGGATAATAAAAAAAACTATTATAGCTTGGTGTGTTGTGTTGTGTTCGCATTGAATTTGAGGTCATCGTTTTTTTTTTCTTTTTCTCCAGATGTTTTTGATCTGGGTCATTGGCCACAAGGGAGTGCCAGTAGGTTTAAACAGTGTAAAAAACATGTATTTATGTAAACACACACATATATACACTGCTCAAGAAAAACGACAGGGAACACTTAAATAACACATTGGATCTCAATTAATGAAGAATACAATTTGAAAGTCTTTATTTATACACATTCTATAATTTGTTAAGAACAAAATCATGCCAGCAGAGCTTGGTAATAACTGATTACATGTAATCTAAACTACAGAATCAGATTAAGGATTGCAATTAAATTATATCACATTTTAAAATAAATGTTATACTCCCAATGGCGGTCAATTATTCATAATTTGTTGATTCTACTACTTTGATAAATTTTCCTTTCAATATAAGTCTACTGCTCAGAAGGTCCTCCAGGTTTGTGGAATTGATCACGCACACGTGTGTTCCTTGAATGCAATGTAAGTTGCTTTGGATAAAAGTGTATATATACATTATATATATATATATACACACACACACACACACCCTGCCACATGAGAGGAATACCTGTACCTCTGTTTAGTATCATCTTTCATGCTTTAGGTCTACTGATTCCAATCAAAACATTCTATTACTGTTAACCAGACACTTGCTTGACTGAGAAATAGGCTTTATTATATTTGTCTTTCCTGTGCAGAAATAATTATTGTTGCATATAGTATATATTGTATATCCTCTGACTTATCAAGTGAAAAGCATGAATAAATTAAACTTACTAGTGCAGAAGTCACAAATTCTCATCATAATAGTACACATTTTTTTATACATTATACAAACTTGCTGCTAGGAAATCAGGGATTTTTTGTCTGTCTGTAATTGTGACCAGACATTTACATTGACATTTTAGCATAAAACACACACTGGCCATGAAGGATTTACAGCAGGAACTGAAGCCATGTAAGTCCGTTTAATGGACATATCACTGAAATTGTCTGTTTTTAAACTGATTTGCTTCATATTATGACAGAAAAGTGCTTATTGTGCAACAATCATCAAACTGTTACAGTGTATATGAGCCAAATGTTACAATAAACATACACAGGTCAAGACAGAGCCATGTTGAATGAGTCCCAATATATGTCTCAAGACACAAGAAGCCTCTTTTTAAAATAATTGAAAGCCAGATAAGTGGCACCCCCAATCAACCCAATCAATAGAGTAGCACCAACAAATGCTGGAGCCTTTTTCTTTGCCACCCTGAATGCGGTGGGAAGAACAGCAGATATGAGGATGTTATTCACTTGTCCAAGCACTCTGCAGAATGTTGGCCGGTTCAGGACATGCTCATAATATGTCTCCAGGTTGACCCGGATCCCATTTCCCCAGTACCGACGGGAAAGGCCCAGGAACTTGAGGCGATGAAGGGTGACAGCGAGGGAAACGTCAGCAATGCTGAAGAACTCCCCACAAAGCCAAGTCTGCTGACTGCCCTCTTCTAGAGAGAGAGAAATGAGAAGTTTATAAAGCTAAAAGATATTAAAGTTGCCCTGAAATGGATATTCACTGTCCATCTATTTTTTAAATGCATCTTATTGTGAACAATAAGTTTCTTTTGTTCTTTTTTTTTGGACTTCTCTCTGATGTCGTATACCGTATTTCTCCAATAATTTTATCTATTGAAACTGTCCCTTGCAAGCTTGCGTTCAGATCTGCCTCCATCCAATCAACAACTGATGGATAGAACCACCCTTAAAATTAGGGCTGCTTCAAATCAAATATTTTCCTAAACAACTTGCAGTCGTTTGTTTAAGCCACTAGTTGCTGCAAAGATGAAGTTGACGAAGCTGACTTGTCACCTTTAAAGTACAGTTGGTACGGAAAGTATTCAGACCCCCTTACATTTTTCACTTTTTGTTATATTGCAGCTATTTGCTAAAATAATTTAAGTTCATTTTTTTCCTCATTAATGTACATACAGTATCCCATTTTGACAGAAAAATACAGAATTGATGACATTTTCGCAGATTTATTAAAAAAGAAAAATTTAAATACCACATGGTGCTAAGTATTCAGACCCTTTGCTGTGACACTCGTATATTTAACTCAGGTGCCGTACATTTCTTCTAATCATCCTTGAGATGGTTCTACACATTCATTTGAGACCAGCTGTGTTTGATTATACTGATTAGACAAGCCACACACCTGTCTATATAAGACCTTACAGCTCACAGTGCATGTCAGAGCAAATGAGAATCATGAGGTCAAAGGAACTGCCTGAAGAGCTCAGAGACACAATTGTGGCACGGCACAGATCTGGCCAAGGTTACAAAAAAAATGTCTGCTGCACTTAAGGTTCCTAAGAGCACAGTGGCCTCCATAATCCTTAAATGGAAGACGTTTGGCATGACCAGAACCCTTCCTAGAACTGAGCTATCGGGGGAGAAGAGCCTTGGTGAGAGAGGTAAAGAAGAACCTAAAGATCATTGTGGCTGAGCTCCAGAGATGCACTCGGGAGATGGGAGAAAGTTGTAGAAAGTCAGCCATCACTGCAGCCCTCCACCAGTCAGGGCTTTATGGCAGAAAGGCCCAACGGAAGCCTCTCTTCAATGCAAGACACACGAAAGCCCGCACTGAGTTTGCTAAAAAACACCTTAAGGACTCCAAGATGGTGAGAAATAAGATTCTCTGGTCTGATGAGACCAAGATGGAACTTTTTGACCTTAATTCTAAGCGGTATGTGTGGAGAAAACCAGGCGCTGCTCATCACCTGTCCAATACAGTCCCAACAGTGAAGCATGGTGGTGGCAGCATCATGCTGTGGGGGTGTTTTTCAGCTGCAGGGATAGGACGACTGGTTGCAATTGAGGCAAAGATGATTTCGGCCAGGTACAGGAATATCCTGGACAAAAAACTTCTCCAGAGTGCCCAGGACCTCAGACTGGGCCAAAGGTTTACCTTCCAACAAGACAATGACCCTAAACACACAGCTAAAATAACAAAGGAGTGGCTTCACAACAACTCTGTGACTGTTCTTGAATGGCCCAGCCAGAGCCCTGACTTAAACCCAATTGAGCATCTCTGGAGAAACCTAAAAATGGCTGTCCACCAACGTTTACCATCCAACCTGTCAGAACTGGAGATGATCCCCAAATCCAGGTGTGAAAAACTTGTTGCATCTTTCCCAAAAAGACTCATGGCTTAATTAGAGCAAAAGGTGCTTCTACTAAATACTGGGCAAAGGGTCTGAATAATTCTGACCATGAGATATTTCAGTTGTTCTTTTTTAATAAATCTGCAATTAAAACAATTCTGTGTTTTTCTCTCAATTTCTTCAAAATTGTTGGTACCCCTAACATAAACCTTTTGAGGCTATCACTGCAATCAGACAATTCCTGTAACTGTCAATGAGACTTCTGCACCTCTCAGCAGGTATTTTGGCCCACTCCTCATGAGCAAACTGCTCCAGTTGTTTCCGGTTTGAAGGGTGTCTTTTCCAGACAGTATGTTTCAGCTCCTTCCTAAGATGCTCAATGGGATTGAGGTCAGGGTTAATAGAAGGCCACTTTAGAATAGTCCAATGTTTTCCTCTTAACCATTCTTGGGTGTTTAGCTGTGTGTTTTGGGTCATAGTCCTGTTGCAAGACCCATTACCTGCTACTGAGACCAAGCTTTCTGACACTGGCCAGCACATTTATCTCTAGAATCCCTTGACAGTCTTCAGATTTCATTGTACCCTGCACAGATTCAAGACACCCTGTGCCAGATGCAGCAAAGCAGCCCCAGAACATAACAGAGCCTCCTCCATGTTTCACAGTAGGGACAGTGTTCTTTTCTTGATACGCTTCATTTTTCCGTCTGTGAACATAGAGCTGATGTGCCTTGGCAAAAAGTTCAATTTTGTCTCATCTGTCCATAGGACATTCTCCCAGAAGCTTTGTGGCTTGTCAACATGTAGTTTGGCATATTCCAGTCTAGCTTTTTTATGATTTGTTTTCAACAATGGTGTCCTCCTTGGTTGTCTCCCATGTAATCCACTTTGGCTCAAACAACGACGGATGGTGCGATCTGACACTGATGTTCCTTGAGCATGGAGTTCACCTTGGATCTCTTTAGAAGTCTTTCTGGGCTCTTTTGTTACCATTCGGATTATCCATCTCTTTGATTTGTCATCAATTTTCCTCCTGCAGCCACGTCCAGGGAGGTTGGTTACAGTCCCATGGATCTTAAATTTCTGAATAATATGTGCAACTGTAGTCACAGGTAGTGATGGCCATCTGACACCGATGCTCCGACACAAGCTTCAAACTCGAAGCAGGATTTTTTATGAACTACTGCTTCGGAGCTTGCTTTGGTGCGGAAAAACACACGTGACCGATGACGTCCGAAGCAGCAACTGCTCTCTCTCTTCTCTGAGCGAATCACGTGACTGTTTCAGACCATTCGATACTGCTCGCATCGCGAGAGGTTTTGTGATGCGAGACTTTGCTGCACGCACGCTTCAGCAGGTTTTTTGGCGCGTAATATGACTATATAGCAGTGGCATAGCCACGGGTGGGCCTGGGCCCCCTCATTTACATGTCCGTCCCCCTCAGATTTTCAATTGTTTAAAATCGCGACTGTGAAAACGAAAGTGAAAGCACATATCGTCCGCCACACAAGCCGAGAGGTTAAGGCGATGAACTGGAAATCCATTGGGGATTCCCCGCGCAGGTTTGAAACCTGCCGACTACATTACCCCCTCTCCCCTGTCAACAATCGTGCGCAGTTTGACCCGTTCATTTTAAGCTGGGCACCCTCAAAAAAAAAAATTCTGCCTTACGCCCCTGCTATATAGATGACCAAAATGATGCACAAGATGTGGGTTTATTGTAGTAGGAGCTTGCATTGGTGTTATCACTGCATTTGTTTGATCATCATCATCATGGTGAGCATGATGGTGAGCTACTCAACATTAAATAGCATTACTGTGATGTATGTAATAATTAGTTTATTTACATCATTCACACAAACCCTAGTTACACTCATACTGACATTATTTTGACTTTACTGACTACAATTTCGCCACTAGATGTCACTGAAACGAAGCTTTGAATGAATGAACCCATTTTCAAAACAGTTGATGAAGTGGTTCAATACTGGTTCATTGCTTCATTTGGACATCACTAGTCACAGGAACATCTAGCTGCTGGGAGATGGTCAAGTAGCCTTTACCTTTATCATGCCTGTCTATAATTTTCTTTCTAATCTCCTGCGACAACTCTTTCCTTCGCTTCCTCTGGTCCATGTTGAGTGTGGTACACACCATGTCACCAGACAACACAGTGACTACCTGAAGCCCTATAAATAGACCCACTGACTGATTACAAGATTGTACACACCTGTGATGCTAATTAGCGCACACACCTTGAATTAACATGTCCATTTGGTCACATTATTTACAGTCTTTTCAAGGGGTACCATCAATTTTGTCCAGGCCAGTTCCATGAGTTTATTTTTTTAAATAATTCCGTTGAAGCATGGTTGAAAAGCAATGTCTGACTTTCATTGGTTAACATTCATAGAATTTTTATTTATTATCACTTTTGTCAGATTAAAGTTTTCTCTGTGACCATTGTGAGTTTTTCTTTCATTGACTGAAGGGTACCAACAATTTTGTCCACGTCTGTGTATATATATATATATATATATATATATATATCATCTGTAGAAGGAGTAGGACCATAAAATGTTTGTCCAATTTAAAAAAATCCTCCTGAACCAAAACAACACATTCTTACCATAACTACTGCAATTGGGAAGAGATGGAAACCTGTGACGTTATGGTCCTGACTTGAATTTATGCGTTTCAATGGCAACCCTACCAACGGCAAAATGAATCTGCAGCAGTCAAGTGGTACAGATCAGTGCTCTATATGTTGCTTATGTTCATTATTATTGTAACATTATGTAGTTTAATACTGTCTCTCGTTTCGTAACGCTTTACAAACGACTGTGTGCGCCATACGTTTTGAAGAAGGTTTGGCTTTGGAGACCACTCTGATGGTGGGATCTCATGCTTTTGCTTTGTTGTTTTTTTACAATATTTTTACTGTTTAACAGAAGGTTCACCTACCCGGTGTCTCCTCAATCCTCCTCTGCAGCTCCGTCTCCACTTGATCCAGAACGTTCTCAAGTTCATCCAGGAGCTTCTTCAGGTATTTCATGTTATCATGGTCAAACAATTTAGTCTAGAGAAAATCACATAAATGGTATTTTATGACATTAAGTAATCACATTCTTGGCATCGTAAGCAAGATTGTTATCTAAATGAATTGCACATACTCAGTGATCAGACCTCCCGTTTTTCCTGGGACAGCAGTTCAACTCTATTTTTAGGGTCCTGACTTCTTGTCAAAACCACGCATTGTCTTGAATTTTAACCTTTCCTAAAATGTCTTTATTGTTGAGCAATAAATGAGTAGTAGTCTTTTCTGCCACGCGAGAATAGCCTAATCAAAGGATAGCCAATCGTGTCATAGTATATTTACAAAATTACTATCCATTCACAATTCCCTATCGATTAACTTGCAGTTAGTGAAGGTGGGAATCCAGCATCAGCATTTCAGTGATGAGAGTGTGGAGGAGATCAAGTCAGACACGAAGATGTCAAAAAGAAAGAAAAAAAAGTGTATGTACATTTAACAGAGTTTAAATTCCTAAAAAGGGAGTCACTGTCAAAACCAAGTAAATGACCACTTGTCGGGCTCGCTTTTCCATTGCTTAGTGCCAAGACTACATATGCACACAAAAAATCATGTGAAAGCTAAGTGTGTTACACCAAGTATCAGCAAATCTGATAAAGTGACTTTTTGCATTCCATCCTGTTGTTTATGACCATAGTTTTCAGTCAGTCAGTCAAGAAATTTGACGATTATCCAACATGTTATTTTACTCGCACCAAATCTGATGCTATATAAATAAATTGTATTGCCATATAGATATTTTTTATAAGTGGTGTGGGGAGGAGGGAGCCTGTCCTTCCTGTATTCCAATGAGAAATCTAGTCACATACACATAGCAGATCCCCAGAGAGGGTAATCATATGAATAATTAAAACTGAACACTGCATGAATGTTTACTTACCTTCAGGCGCCTCTGTTTTGCAATATAAGCATCTTTAAGATCAGGATTCTCTGCTGCTAGTTTCTTAAGCTCAGATTCTGTGTTTCCAATCTGTGCTATAAGACAGAAATCGCAGTTAATTAACAGTATACTTCCCAAAAATTTATGTTCATATAAAGTTATTATGCTCAGGTATTCCGTGTCTTACTGCGAATGTGAGTGGTGGCGTAAGCAGGGATGTGGGAGTCTACGGTAATCTCTGGGTGGAGGATGCAGCCATGGGTGTACGCATCCATCTGCAGGGAGTCCAGCAGTTCTCTGTAATGCTGTACTCTATGATAATACGTGCTTCCCTCTTCTGGGATCAGCTTTGGCGTGTGCTCTTATTCAGGGAATTAAACAATAATGCACATTATTCAAATAAATGACTCAAAAAGAATGTTGCTGCAGTCTACGTGAGCTGCTACCCTTAATGGCAAAAATCTTATTAGACTCACCCTCCAATGCCTCTCATGTTATCCAAAATTCTGCACAGGCATGCTGAACTTAACATGGTGCATGCAAACATAAATGCAACCAAATGAAAAGAAGATAAAAACAGCTCAAACATCAACAGAAAGTAGCAAACAACTAGGGTTATTAACACATGGGATGATCAATGTAGATGTTAATTTGTTTATTCATACATTCACTAAACCCTCTGATGCATGAATTATTAAAAAAATACTTAATGTTTCTTTTTACTTTAAAACATTTCTGACCATTTGTTTAAGTTAATATATACTACTGGACAACTGTTTGGAATTAATATGATTTTTAAAAAGTCTCTTATGCTCTCCAAGGCTGTATTTTCTATCAAAAATACAGTAATAATGTATAATATTAAAATATGTATTTCTATTTTAATATTTTAAAATGTAATTTATTCATATAAGGATCATATGACGCTGAAACCAGTAACTCAAGTTATGTAATCAGATTAATTTTTCAAGTAACTAGTAAAGTAAAATTTACAACAAAATATCTGAGTTACTTTTTCAAATAAGTAACATGACATACTTTGTTTTCCCATTTATTGACTGACAGCTCTTGTCCCAAAGTTGAGAAAAATCATAAGTGCAGAGGCGTTGTTTAAATTTTGATGGTTATTGTAGTTCTAGACTAAATGTGAGTATTTACTCATCTCACCTGCACAAAAAAGATTTAGTATTCCTCAAAATTAATAAAATCCATCAAATGCAAAATATATTTTTACTACACAAACCTCCAATAATTAAATATGTTAAAAACAAATATTTTTATGTATTTAATCTCACTTTATTTACCAATGTCTTGATGCTGACCTTCGATGATTCAGCTTAGAATTTTTTTTAATTATTATTTTATTGGTGATTTACATGTTCAACTTTTTAGCTCTTTATCAAGAATGGCAGCACAGCTGAAAGGTTTGTTTGAGTGAATTTGCATCTCCTTCAGCCCGAGGCTTATTATTTCAATTTTGGTGTGAAAGGGTCTTTACATTTGCCCAAAAATAGGACTTAAAAAATAAAATTAAAACACAAAACAAAACAAAGAAGCCCAGCCCAGGTGAGAAAGAGTAACATAACAATACATATTGTAATGCATTATTTTTCTTAAAACGATACGCAATTAGTTACTCTTTAAGAGAGCAACAGAATATGGGAATGCATTACTTTTCAAAGTAACTTTCCCCAACACTGCTGAAGACTTGTGTAATGGCTGTTGAAAATTCTCCTTTGTCATCACAGGAATAAATTACATTTTAAAATATATTCAAATAGGAAACAATTATTTTAATAATCTCTCACAATATTACAGTTTTTACTGTATTTTTGATCAAAGAAATGTAGCCTTGATGCAAACATCATAACTACCGTATTCCAAATGTGTGTGTGTGTGTGTGTGTGTGTATATATATATATATATATATATATATATATATAAAATCAATTTATTACTATATTTATTGGAAATATATATATTATACATTTTTATATTTATATACAACAATTATTATTAGGATGTGCCATCATACCCTGGGTGGTTAAAAGTTTTACATCAGAGGGTTAATCAACATGATCCTTTAGTTCTCTCGTATTTTATGGCATTTTATACTTTAGTTCATGTATTCTGTAATGTATATACTGTCTTACACACAACATTAAACAATTACCATCACAGAAGTTGTGCTCCAAATAGTCCATGATTTGTGTGGGGTCACAGATGACATTGTCATTGTGAACCAGAACAGGAACCTCCCCAGTGGGGTTCAGACGCATAAACCAGGGCTCATTGTGTTCACTCAGAGGCAGACTCACATCATACTCCTTACACTGAAGACCTTTCTCAGCTATTGCCAGTCTCACCTAAGACAGAAACAAAAGGATCATTTGTTTGGCCATTTCATTAGGATTTCATACCATAGAAAGACTGAAACATAATTTATTTTGCACTCCAACTCCAACTCAATTTTGTTTAAAACAACATCAGCTCAGCAAACTAAAATATGTTCTAAAAACGTTTTACTAAATGTTATTTCTGAATGCCCTCTGAAAATTGCAAATTGTCCAGTGTTTTAAATGTTTTAAGGATGCTTTTATTTCCTTGGTTATTCGAACATTAAGGAAACATTAATTTTGATTTGCAAACACTTTGAGTATATTACTTAGTTTTCAATGTTCATTATGAAACAAGAGGTAACGTTTAAACAACATTAGCTCAACGTCCGACTAAAACATTTCTGAAAACGACTTATATGAATGAAATTTAAATAATGTTTTTGTGCTAACATTTTGAGAACATTATTAAAGACCAGATAACATTGAAAGAATGTTCTACTAACATTGGTTGTTCATAACTTTAGGAGAACCCTGCAAGAACCTTAGCAAAAAAACATTCCCTGTCAGCCCATTCTCTGGTTTAACAATTTTACAATATAGTTGAGATTCAGGCATATAATATTTATCTATCAGTTATTATTACAGTAGTTCAACAGAGCCTACATATTTCATGCATCATTAATAATGTATCGTTTATGAATAATTAATATGCATGCTGTCAATCAGCACTTATTTAAATGATACAGCCATTTGAATAAAGGAATAATACAAACGATGCCAGACCTTCAAAAGTATGTGAATATCACAATCAAAACAACAGACTGCATCCACCCTAATGCTCTTGAGCTGTCTACGCCAGTGATGTTGAATTATGCGATCGTTTACCTTCTGAGAACTGAATGACTGGGTCCAGTGGTACAATATCAGTTTGGACTCTTTGTTTTTTGTGCTCTCGACAACCTCATCGCTGTCCTTTGCATCCCTCTTAATAAGGATTTCCTTCTCATCCTGACATTCTCCGATGTTTTCCACCGCCATTTTAGCAGTCAATGGTTGTGTCTCATTTGACTACGACAGTGCGCTTTGAACCTGCTAGCGCGAGACTATGATGCCTAAAAACGATGTCTAGGTAGGCAGCTCACTAGGTTTTAAAACACAGCCAGTGTTGAACAGTGTGGTACCCAACTTCTTAAAGGACACGTCACACGCATCCTCTTTCATAATAATGAAATACATACGCAGACACACATACACACACACACACACACACACACACACACACACACACACACACACACGTATATGGATATGTATATGTATATTTATATGTATCCAAAGCGACTTGCATTGCATTCAAGAAACACATTGACATTCTAATCAGTTCCTGCTTTCCCTGGGAATCGAGCTCATGACTTTGGCGTTGCAAGCGCCACGCTCTACTGATTTTTACATTTTTAATCAAATAAAAAGCAAATTATTGCATTTAGTGCTCTCAAATAAAATGAGTTAGCGGCTTTATTTAACTGAATATTGATAAAATATTAATTTTCATCATGGTTGAAGTATACAGTAAATCAGAGGCGCACTTTTTAAATGCACCAGCAGGTGTCTCTTTAGACTGTTCTTCTCTGAATTTTTACTTTTTTTCTGTTGAGAGTTATATTTATAGTTTATGATGTACTGTATGATAAACGAAATATTATAAAAACAAAATTTCCCATGTTTCACAAATAAACATTTTTTCATTAAATACACGTACATTGAAACTATAATTTATCCATCAAAATAGGTATCAAACCTGAAAAACATAGTCACATATTTACACTGTTTTTCTTACATATAATATCTATTAAGTATGTTGTGGTCTTCAAGCCGCAGTGTCCATGTCAATATTCAAATCTATGAATATAATTAACCACAATTAGTTTTGTGATTACAGTAACTTTATTTTTGTCAATGAAAACAACAGCACTCGATTAATTTAAGAAACATAATATTATGCTGTAGCTCGCTGTGGCTTGTAGTGTTTTAGTTAAGTTAGATTATTGTAATTTATTTGAAAGAATTTCAAATCATCTTTGGAAGTTTGCTGATGCCCTCTGGTGGCTCCTGGTCGAGAACCATTGCTTCAAGTTATAATTTTGATAGCAAGGGAAAATAGAATTAGAAAAATAAAGAACATTCTTGTTAGAATACAGTTTAACATTGAAAATGCTGCTTTTTTATAAAACTAATGGCATACAAAGGAGAGGTTTTCAACAATCTGTGAAATATAGGCGTGCTACTTACATAAAGAAAGAAAGAAAGAAAGAAAGAAAGAAAGAAAGAAAGAAAGAAAGAAAGAAAGAAAGAAAGAAAGAAAGAAAGAAAGAAAGAAAGAAAGAAAGAAAGAAAGAAAGAAAAAGCATTTCAGTGCTATGCAAATTTTGTTTTCAGCACTTTGTTTTTAGTTCGTTCCAGGTTCAAGTATATCTGAAAGCAATTAGGAAATTATTTGCCATTTGGTCCTTGTATATATCTTCCTATTAAATGAAACAACTGCATAACGTATTGATCTTTGCATTCTAAAATGTCATTCTGAAAATATAAAAAGCATATCAAATGCACAAATTTATATTGTAGACACCAGTGTTTTCTTATAAGTTTCTAAATCCTTCCATAATCATTTTGTGTAAAAATACAAATGCAAAATAGTTTCATTCCACACAAATCACATGTATGTAAAAAAAAAAAAGCACAGCTTGAATCTTCCCAAAACATGTTAAATTGATTAGTTTTCTGTGGTATAGGTTTTTGTCAGATAGGCTACTTATTTAAATGTATTAACATAAAAATAAAGAAGACCCAAAAAAAGATGAAGGCAAAGTCCAAACAAAGCTGATTTGTTAAAACGCTCTAAGAAGCTGCTGCGCGCGGTGAGGGAGGAGCGGGCGTGGCCGCGGTGGTGACGCGCGAGGATTGGCCGCGTCTCTCTCGCCGCTGCGCCGCGGTCTCGGTGTGTCTGCTCTGCGCAGCGCCTGCGAGCGGAGGGAGTCGGTGAAACGCAGCGGCGCTTCCAGCGTGTGGGAATGATGCACTAAACCTGCCTCCTCATTCATACTCTCACAACCCGAGCTAAAATACCAACCAACAACATCTCCATCGCGGCTCATTCTCTCAAGTTTCATCGTTGCTGCTGAACTCGTCTGGGGGGAGAGAAAAAAAAAGGTTTAATGAAAGAGAGAGACAAAAAGAAGCGCACGGCGACGTTACGACTGTTTTTATTTTCATCCCATTCTGAATGACGGGCGGACGGTTCGACTTCGACGATGGAGGCACTTTCTGTGGCGGATGGGAGGACGGGAAAGCGCACGGACACGGCATCTGCACGGGACCCAAGGGTCAAGGAGAGTACGCCGGGTCCTGGTCCCACGGGTTTGAGATAGTCGGGGTCTACACCTGGCCCAGCGGGAATACATACCAGGGCTACTGGTCGCAAGGCAAACGCCACGGGCTTGGTGTTGAGACCAAGGGGAAATGGCTTTATCGTGGGGAGTGGAGTCACGGGTTCAAGGGACGCTATGGAGTTCGTCAGAGCACCAATACACCTGCCAGATACGACGGGACGTGGAGTAATGGACTGCAGGATGGCTATGGAGTCGAAACCTACGGGGATGGTGGTAAGCAACACTGCTGTTTACAAATGTCATCTGTATGTTCAGGGATGCGAATCGCAGGCAATTGGACGATTCCGGTTCCATTATTTAATGTCACATTAAGGATTCTTTTAGTACTTCGAGGGGGAGAAACTCATTCTTTGATTGACTCATTCTCATCAGCTTGTTGCCAAATAATCGATAGCTACAGATAAAATAAATAGGGATCAAATGTATTCAGCAAAAAGACAAATGCTGGTCCTAACTGTAGTATAATAGTAGGCCTTAACAAACAAACAAACGAAAGCCGTATTTCTTTCTTTCTTTCATTAATTAATTAATTCATTCATTCATTCATTCATTCATGCGTACAGTATCATTTCTTTAAATACAAATTGTGAAAAACCCTGTCAGTAACGATTTAAGCCTCGCGAGCCTTAAGTGAAACATAACACTGTAACATCTGTTGCTTCGTTTCGATTCGGACAAGACGAAAATAATAACTTGCGGATCAGTAAGTCAGTCCGATTAATTCAGAAATCTTTTTTGATTCACTGAAAAGATTCGGCTCATTTGAATGATTCGTTTGGGAGTCTATAAATTTTTGATTCGCTTAAAAGAATCGGACACACACTGTAAATATTATTATTTTTTATTTGATTTTAAATTATTATTGCCAAAGCATTCTACACAGAAAATATGACAAGATAAATTAAATAAACAATATTACAATAAAAAATAACATTAAAATACTATTAAAATAAGGTGCTAAGTAATTAATAAAAATAAAGTACATTTATGAAAAAAATTACAGGTTTCTGGCTCTATTTATATTTTGGCCAACTTTCAGGGCACAGGTCATTGCAACTGGGAGTAAATAAAACCCAATGCTTTCAAAGTACACTAAACAAATGCTGGTGACACAAGGATGAATATACATAAATGCACAATATAGTACTTTGCACGTGACATCATTTGGGCAAAATTGTATTTTAAATTTGTGCCACAATCTACTCGCAATTTACGTAATGCTTTGCGTTTTGGAGCCATATTAGATTCCAAATGTCCTTGCTGAAATTGTGTGTAACTTGTGTCTGTGATTTTAGATTAGGGAACTTATAAAACATAATTGTCAAAAAACATGCTTTTTTATCATTACGATTGATAATAAATTATGAATATGTTTCAAACCAATGTTCATTTACTTGATTTACACCATTTTAATGTTGTTTTGTGTTTCATTAGGCACGTATCAAGGCCAGTGGATGGGGGGCATGAGGCATGGCTACGGTGTGCGACAGAGCGTGCCGTATGGAATGGCCACCATTATACGCTCTCCGCTTCGCACCTCCCTGGCTTCCCTGAGGAGTGTGCAAAGCAATGGCGCCGTTCTGCAGGATACGGTACCTGATGCACCAGTTGGAAGCCGTGGTGGTTTTGTGCTGAATTTTCACAGCGACACCGAAGTCATCACTGGGAAAAAGAAGGGCCTGTTCCGCCGCGGGTCCCTCTTTGGCAGCCTCCGCCAACTACGGAAGTCTGACTCCAAAACGTCCATCTCTAGCAAACGGAGCTCTGCTCGTAGTGACGCCACCATGAGCCGCATCAGCTCCAGCGACGCCAACTCCACCATCAGCTATGGAGACGGAGAGGTGCCCGATGAGTTCACGCCCATGGAGGACCATGTGGATGCCACCACCACTGAGTCCTACATGGGAGAATGGAAGAATGACAAGCGCAATGGATTTGGAGTCAGTGAGCGATCTAATGGGCTGAAGTATGAAGGAGAATGGATGAACAACAAGAGGCATGGATATGGATGCACAATATTCCCAGATGGAACCAAAGAGGAGGGGAAGTATAAAAATAATGTGTTGGTGCGTGGGATAAGAAAGCAGCTTATTCCTCTTAAAAATCATAAAACTAAAGAAAAAGTGGACCGGGCCGTGGAGGGGGCTCGAAGGGCAGCAGCTATTGCCAGGACGAAAGTGGAAATAGCAGTTTCAAGGTAGGGCACCTCCTTTGCTGAAAATCTCCTCTCTGTGGCCAAAAATGAAGATTGTGTCATTGTGTATTAACCCTCATGTTGTTCTAAACTTTCTTTCTGCGAAAGGAGAAATGTTGAATAATGTCTTGGCAGCTCTTTTTCATGTAGGCTTTCATGTAGAAAGTGGATAGGATTCTGGACTATTGAGCTCCAAAAGGACAAAATAGTAACTAAATTTTAAATCTTCTGAAGCCATACGATAGTTTTGTGTGAAAAGAACAGAAAAAACAGACCCTCATTTACGTTTTCCCCTCCACTGCAGTGTTATTGTTTACTAAATGTAAAACTATTAAAGTCCCACAGTAAGCAATTATTTTATCCCTTAAAACTTTGGGATTTATTTAAATGTTTTTTTCCTGTGATTTTTGTTGTTGTTGTCATGCCTTAAAATAGCTTTAATGTAAGTTTACACTCTTGCTTCATTTATACATGGATATATGCAATACATGAATGCAAATTATTCACGCCTCCTCCAGCTCAGAGATCCACTCGTTCAATTTTACTGTAGTAAATGCTATACATGTCAGACACATGACGTTATCAAACAGCTAATAATGTGTTGCTAATGTTACACAAACCATCTTCCCATTTACCATCAGAGTCAGACAGATGCCTTCAAACAATCAGCATCCTTACAAACGCTTTGAACATCATAGGACATCAGTGGAAAAAAGCATATAATTCATCATAACATGCATTACATATATAATTAACCCGCTATATTTCTAAATATACCTGATATCAACAGAAAAATATACTGAGATAACCTGTCTTCTCTTGAGACTCCTCTGCTTCAGAGAGTAGTTAATGATATGCTAAAGTTTACCCGCACGTTGATGTGATTGGATGCAAGGTAGTTTCAAATAGTGTTTTTGAGACTGTCTGCAGTCACTGCAGTTTTAAGGACAAAAATAAAATACAGTTGTACTTCAAGATACGAAAGGCTCAACTTACGAAAAATCCAAGTTACGAAAGCAAAGACGAAAATTTGTACTGCTCTACATACGAAAAGTTTTCAAGATACGAAAGGTTTCTGAAAGTCCGAGATTCGCCCCATAACAATTTTGAAACTTGCGCCGCACGCCGCCATCTTAGTTATAGTAGACTCGCCACCATCCTCCTGCTCTCCCATTGGTTCCTGATGCTAGCCAAGCCATGAGATCCTTCTCTCTAATTGGACAGCATCCCTCCCATCATGCATCTTCTATATGTACGTGCTGGCGTGCTTTAGCTCAGCCGCTCAGCCACCGAAACTGAAAATTTATGTGTTTTCGTAAAGTTAAGTGTACGTACGTACGTTATCTTCCGTTTGTCCTCCTCCTCCTCTGCCACCACTTTCGGAGATAGCCTCACTCGAAAGGTAAGCTTCGACATTTTACGTTATTTCATTGTTTATAGGTCAATTTAGCTTTATTATGAAATTTAATGGGGTGTTTTTGGAGGGCTTGGAACGGATTAGCCATTTTACATGTAAAATGTGTTCCAAGATACGAAAAACTCATTATACGAAGGCCGCCTCGGAATGGATTAATTTCGTATCTCGAGGTACCACTGTACTCCATTGTAGCTTTTAAATATCTGTTGTACTACCACTTATACATATACAGCTATCGGGCCACCTGTATTTGGTTTGTTAGTTACAAAAAGCTAATGGCTTTAAAAGAAATGGTGTCGTATGGAGTACTTTCATGATAGTTTAATGGTGCATGTTTGTCATTTTGAAGATCAACAGCAGGTTAATTATCATTATATGTCCAGTACATTCTTTTCTTTTGTATTGCGTGAAAGAAAGTCAACTGTGTTTGGAACGACATGAGGGTGAGTAGATTATGACAGATAGTATAACAAAAACGCATTACTTGACCGTCACAACTGTAGAGACATCAGAAATGAGTAATATAGCATGTGCAATCTTGACCGGTTGACTTGAAACTGTTGTGATCAAGTGCACCAGCAGCATCAAGGCTTCTGTAACATTCCCAAGATTGTTACTGCTTGTACTGTTAAGCTGTGATGTCTGCATGGTTCAGACATATGGAGTATGGGGCAACTATTCAAATGTCATTCATTAACCGTATGTCATAAACCTATTTTTAAATGTTGCTTCACAGTGGACACGTTCACAACAATGTTTGGCAAAGCTCAGGTGATTTCTTTTGTCCGTTCTTGATTAGGAAGTCTGAATTTCACAAGCAACCTTTTTGAGGACTGGTGTCTATTATTTGTCCATAGTTCAGATGTACAGGGAGCAGTCATGGTGTCAAGCATCTCATGTACACTATTATGATGTCTGTTCTCTTGCCAAGAGCCATACTAGACAGACATTTTAATGGATGTGTTGTGTAAACCACTTATTCAAGGCACACAAATTCATAGCATCCTAAACATGTCTTGGGCAACTCAACATGCTCATGTTACTTCCATTAACCACCCGAACAGATGCTTTGTCAAACATCTTCAGTCAAACATCTTCAATAGACCAAATTCCTGTATAAGCAATGTATAACTTGACTTTATACACAAACTGAATGAGCATAACCAGTGGATTAGAGAGCAGCCGTGTTCTATTAGTGAGTCAATGAAGGATTATCCAAGTCGGTGATTCTTACACAAACAAACATTAGAGTATTTTAATGTAGTGAAAGCTGTCCTTATGTTCTTCCACTCTAATGTTGAAGCCATTGTATAGGCAAGGGTATTGGTTCACAAATTGCTGGGCCTGCACTACAAAACTAATAACTTATTAATGGGTTTTAAAGGGATAGTTCGTGCAAAAATTAAAACTTTTACTCACTGTAATGTTCACTGTAAACGCACAGGTTTAGAACAACTTGAGGGTGAGTAAAGTTAAATAAAGATGGTGAGTTTTTCCAGTTAAATACTAAAGATACAGTAAGATACTATTTTTGTTTCTTAAGTAAACTAAGTATTTTTAGATATTTTACCTGAAACATTAGACAGAAATTCTGGAGTGCTAAATAAAGTGCTGATTTAAGTAAACTTTATTATTAAATATAATATTTACATTTACATTATTGCATTTGGCAAACGCTTTTATCCAAAGCGACTTACATTGCATTCAAGAAACACATTGAATTAGTTCTTGCTTTCCCTGGGATCGAACCCATTACTTTGGTGTTGTAAACACCAATGCTCTACTGATTGAGCTACAGGAATGTATTCTTGTGACAGAGTATTTTCAGCTCAAGTGAAATCAATACTTTTACATGTACACTACCATTCCACAGTTTGTGGTCAGTAAGATTGTTTAAAATAAATTAATACTTTTATTCAGCAAGGATGCATCAAATTGATCAAAAGTGACAGTAAATACTTTTACATATGCAGACTTTTAAATGCTGCTCTTTTGCGCTTTCTAAGGCACATATAAAAAGAGACATAAGATTCCTAAGATACTTCTTTCAAAGACATTACAAAGTCTTCCCAAACCCCCCAAAAAATTGTGTAGATCATTTCCATATCCTCAGTTAGAATGGAAGACATTGTCACAGAAATTAGGTGATTAGTATTAAGTGACAGAGTAATTTGGGAATGAACATGTAACCCTTGTAAAATTTAACCCCTACCCACTAATGTAGGTGAAATGAATAAAAGAGCACAATATCTTTTATTTATGGGTATTTAAAGACCACCTATATCAGTAAATAATTGTTGAATGTGTATATGAGCACGTCTGCCTCATGTATGTGTTCCTGCTAGCTCATGACCTCATGTTAGTGATCAGCTGAATACAGGCAGCACTGGTGCTGAAAGTGTTTAAAGGGGTCAAACGGGTTAACAGTTGGTTTGAATAAACAGTTTCTGTTTATTTTAACATGGAATAAGCCACACAGCACACACTGGGCACCATTAGCAGAGTATCTGGCGTTTGTCCCTCTCAGGAGCGGCCTGTGTTCTGTGGTTACCTCTCCCTCAGCGAGCAGTGGGTCAGGGTTACAGGGCTTACGCTCCAGGGGTCAGTACCAGTGCTTTGAAATCAAAGTAAGGCCATTTTACTATGCATTACTTGCATTCAGTTACAGCTGAGCGAGCTTGCTTGCAGGCTAACTGTTACGATCTTGGCTGGCTATCAGTGCTTTAAAGACTGATACAGTAATACTGCACAGTATCTTCACTCCACCCTGGAGAGTATTCTCTTTAAAGGGTCGTAAATATAATACCCAGACCCCCCTTTTCTTCAGGGGCAGAGCTCTTGCTGTGGTCAACAGAATCTGCTGTTTTAGGAGTTGGTGTTAAAGGTTAACTTGCGTACTTGGCCTCACTGTGAAATAAAGCGTGATAGATTCAGTGTCAGGGCAAGTACAGAGTATAACAGGTTCACTTTAGGATAAGATACAGTGTTAGTCAGGGAAGAAATTGTTGACTATTCGGTCAGTTGTACTTATTGGCGGGGTTAGCTTTAACTTTGTCAGTTTCTAATTAATGGACAAATAAAAAGCATTTCCTTATTATTACTCCTTTAAAAAGTGAGATGCCAAGAGCCTCAATAAAAAGAAAATCTTGACTGCCCAGGTCAATAAAAAATATTAAATAATAATAATAATAATAATTTATTTTCACATGAAGAAAATAAAGCTATTTTTGGAATCATAAATCAATCAATGACAATTGAGCAATTCCTCTGCAATTTTACTGTAGATTTTTTCAATTGTTATTTTGATTAGATTCTTATTACTGTTTTTTTTTTTTAATTTTACAGTATAAAAAATACTGTAAAACCTTTTTGATTCTAAAGATAGTACAGAACATGCAACCATAATCGATAAATATTTATTACATTTAAATACAGTATACTTTACCATTATGAGAATTCGAGTGGAAATTCATGAAAATAAGGTCATAATCATAAAGGTGCAAAAATAACTAGTTTCCTAATTTCTTTTTTCTTTTTTTCTTTTTTCTTTTTTGGCTTTTCAGGTGAAGTATAATCCCCCAGTAATGATTTGAAACCTGTGGGGGTGACAGTAGCCTTACTGTCTTAAATAAAATAATAATAATATCTTGAGCCTGAACATGAAAAATTCTAAATGTGGTATGTCTATGCATAAACCCCACCTCCCCCAATTTATAATGACTGCCTTGCTCCTGCTTATACTAGTGATTATGAATGAGAGAATGAGAGAGGTAAAAGAGCCCTTCAATTTTTCCTCCCACCTTTTCTCACCCTCTTCATACTCGGGTCCAGTTGATATTAGTCATTCATCATAAAAAGGAGGGAGTATAGGAACATTTAATTGTGCATTTAGCCTATAGCCCAGTGTGCTCTCTCTCTCTCTCTCTCTCTCTCTCTCTCTCACTCATGCTCTCTGGTGTGTCAGCAGTGCAGAACTCGAGCTGACTAAATAAGGCAGGGATGGAGTCAACTTATCAGCTCTGGACAGAAATACATAAGCCAGTAACAGTTGATACAGTAGCCCATCACTGCCTGGCTGTCATCTGTCCTACGTGCCAATAGAGTTCACAAATGTTTATCGTCCATCGCAACAATGACTTCATCTGCATTTGTCCCTTACTCGCATGCAAGAACACAGATATAAACAGACTAACACATAGACTATGAGCCAGTTAGTTAGTAAAGGAAATAGCAAAGAATAACACTAATCGTGGCATAAAATGCTGGAAAAATGCATAAAATAACAGGAAATGGAAAACTGTATTTAATTCATTAAAAATACAGTAAAACAGTACTTTTGTGATAGATTATCACAGTTATAAATACCTATTGTCTAGTTTAATACATTCAGAAATCATTCTCAAGAAACATAGTACTATCAGTTGTGCTGTTTAATATTTTAGCGAAAATCATGATGTATATATATATATATTAGATTATTTAAAAATAATAATGTTTTAATAATAATAACTTTTATTTGTCATATTTTTTTGTCACTTGAATCGATTTAAAGCATCCTGAATAAAAATATGAATTCCTTTAAAAAAGAGTGACCCCAAATTTTGAAAGGTACTGTATTTAACATAATCTAGATTTGTATTATAAATAAATACATATTTAAAGGCTAAGAAAGGCTAAGTGTTATTTCTTTGATGTGCTTTTAGAGAAGACACAGAAACATCTTTAAAAAGCACAGTGTTTTAAAGCGTGTGAAAAAAATCCAGTTACAGGAAAGAGCAGACTCTGATTGGTTGACGAAGCTGTTCATTACCTGATTCACCCAATCCCGCCGATCTGTTTATCGCTGTGGCAAAACTGCAATGAGGGATTACTTCATGTTGACAGGTTATGAGTGAGGAGCCTGTCCACATCCAGCTCAACGCAGGCCCACGTGAGAGCCACCCTACCCTTCAGCAAAGCGCAACCACTAAAATTAAACGTGCTGATGCCGAGCTCCCGACAAGTCCCCTTATTAGAGCTTAGTATGTGCAACACATAAAAAGACTGATAGACGCAGCCATCGTATTTTTAATTAATGCGTTCTGGAATGAGGACACATAAATTAAAGCTGTGGTCAAAATGGAGAGCGTGCTCAGTCACATCTCAATTTCACTCAGGATGCTGCCATAATTAGTTTGTACAGTGGCGAGTCCATTGCTGGATAAGCAGAATGTCAGTGTAATGGAAGCGAAATGTGATTATTGAAAAGCTTTCATAATTTATGTTTATCTAATAATCCACAGCTGTAGTGATTGATATTAGCAATCGTGTTTAACGCCATGATTAGTGTACAAAACATCTGCCAGCTTTATCATGCGGCCTCTCCTCTCCATCCTCACCCTCCCTTTTGGAGCAACGCATGGTATTAAGAACAGAAGATCTCGGTGTACAGTAAACATTAGGAACGCTACTGAATTGGTACGTAAAACCGCCCTGATCCGCACCTCTGGACAGAACACCCCAGGTTTTTGTTTTTGTTACTATCCATTAAACCTTCATAATCTTTGCCTGCATATTAATCTCACTGCATCTCTGGTCTTTGTTTAATACCACCACCTTTTTTCTGAGCTCATTAAATCATTCAGAAGATTTTAAATCCTTTGTGCTTATCCTAGAGCTTATTGAACATTATATGACCCAATATAAATGTAATAATCGTCACAGTGCCAAACTGCGAAAAATAAATCTAATATTTACTCCTCGAGTGGTAGTGAAAATATTTAACTGATAATAGAATATATGATAATAAGCTGCTATAATGATGATAAATTATTTTTAAATATCATAAACGCCATACAAATTTAAACTTGAAGACAAACCAAATGTCCAATTGACATTTGACAATTGACATTGAAAACAATCTAGATTTATTCTGTATTGATATTATTTTATAAAACGTTTTTGAATTATAGTCCATTTTGATTTAAAGTGTATCTTTTTTTAATACTATTCAAAAGGTTATGGTTTCTTTGAAAAAGTTTATTCTCCCCTTGGCTACATTTATTTGATCAAAAATAGTGAAACAGTAATATTGTGAAATATTATTACAATTTACAATAACTTTAATTTTAATATATTTTAATAGGCAATTTAATTTTATTCCTGTGATGGCTAAGCTGAATTTTCAGCACCATTACTCCAGTCTTCAATGTCACATGATCCTTCGGAAATCATTTTAATATGTTGATTTGATCCTCAATAAAGATTTATTATTATCAATGTTGAATACAGTTGCTGCTTAATATCTTTGTAGAAACCTTGATTAAATTTTTTCAGGATTCATTGATGAATAGAAACTATATACTGTAATCAATATTACAGTATATGTCAATATTGCATAAGTAAACAACATATTAGTACTAATAGTATTAAGAAGCAAACTTTCCCATTTCACCTATAAATTGACATGAAAGATGTGTTCTGGAGTTGTTGGTTGGGCAGAATGGATTTGTTTGCATGTGAATCAAAGCAGTGAGGTGGAAGATGTGCCCAGTTCACCTGCTGGTATCGACCGTACTTCTGTGAATGGAAGAAGAGGAAGCAGAGGACAGGAAACCGTTTTACCCTAATTAAAATTGCAGCTGGAGCTCGATGCATTCTGTTGCCAGGCGATGTGACCTTTCCTCTAACAGGGTGTTGTACATGAGACATCAAATTTCTACATGATTGTGTGTTTAAGCTCACAAAGCTTGTGCTTGAATGCATGACATGTAATATCCCACCCTGCCTGAAGACGCGTGTGATGTGTTTGTGTGTGCCCAAGAGTGTTAAGTGAGTATATGTGATCCTGTACGAATGCTATAACCGTAAGTCTTTATTCCGCTTGGTTTGTAAAGCGCTTGCTATTTGTTAACACAGGCCCAGATGATGCGTAGAAGCACCTGCCAGAGTGCTGTAGCGTTGCCATGGCGATCGGATCCAGTCATCCTGTCAGCCAATGCACTGGTTTTTCTGCAGTAGATGTGTTACTGTGAGGAAGGCAGATGGTTCGCTCCTACTTCCTGTTTATTTATTTAATTAATTTAATAAAGAGCGAAATTAGAAGGCAACGGCAATGTGATCTCTATGTGCTGATCACAAGATAAAAACAGAACGCAGATCTCATTGAGTGGATGCACATGTTTGCAAGTTTTGTTATAAAATGGCAGAATACGGTTCTGTAATCGATGAACATCAAAATGAATAGGTGGACATTGTAATCTTTGATGATCATGGATACATGCTCAATTTTAAAGATGAAATCAAAATGACTTTGGCTTTTAGTTTAAACTAATTTACGATTCTTTAAAAATGTGCATACGGTCTAAAACTAACTTTTTGACACACTGGCTGGTGACTGAAGAAAATGACACAAAGATTTTTGATGCTAGTGAATTATAAATTGAAATACTAATCATTGTAAATACTAATATAAATTTAAAACATTATTTAAAGTAAACAATCAGTAATAAAATAAGAACAAATAATGTCAATCACAAAGTTTACAAGCGAAAGCACAAATAAATATAGTGTAACAAAGATACAAATGAAATAAGCAGTGTGTCAGGGTTCTGCCACATTCGGTCTAGGCATTTCTTGGTTTTGTGGCAGAGCTCTGACACTACCGTAATGTCTCGTGTTTGGTGTGTGTGCGCACTGCTTCGAGTATTCGAGCCGTGCGCGCGCTTGTCTGTGTAACGTCTTATGTGCGGGTTATGATGTCTGATCCCGAGACTGGTCTTGTTTAGTTTCAGTTTCGGTTTTGGATCGGGATTCGGGCATTCATAACTCGTTTGTTCGTCCTTGTCGTGAGCTCATGAGAACAGGTGTTTACACTCGTTCTTGCGAGCTCTGTCATGTGAGTGGGCGCGGTTTCAAGCCTTGCGCGAGCCGCGCCTCCTCTCGTCCGTGTGTTTATGTTTGGCACGCGGTTCGCTTTCCATCGGCCGCGTGCTTGTGTTTTGTCACGCGCAGTGGTTGTCACCAGCTGCGCGTCGTCTTTGTTTAATTGGCTTCATGTTCATGTCGTGTCTGTTACCCCACCCGTCTTGTTTCATTGTCTTTAGTTTGATTTATCCCAGCTGATTTTCTTCGTTAATTTCCCCATGTCCTCCCTATATATTCCGTCTCTGTTTGCTGTTCTGGGTCGCGTCGTTGTCGCACCTGTCCTGCTGCCTGTCGGCCTGGTCTTGCCTGTTCCTGGTCTTGCCTGTTCCTGGTCTTGCCTGTTCCTGGTCTTGCCTGTTCCTGGTCTTACAGTTTAGTTTAGTCAAGTCTGTTTTAGTTCATTAGTCAGTCTTGCGTTTTCCCCCACGGGGTAGTTTTGTTTGCTTTTTATTTTTGTTCAATAAAAGCCCTTTTCACCTGCATCAGTGAGTCCTCGCTCATCCCTTCATCCCCAATACCTGACACAGTGCTTTTAGGGTTTTTAAGTTAGCAAATGTAAAATAACTGCATATTCTTCACTGTATAGATTAAACATCCTTATTAAAGTTACAGAAGTTATTTAGTCAAGGCAAGTGAGGGATTTTTTTTCTTTATCGATTCTTGTTTGGCTAACATTAGAAACACAGACAGCAGCAGGAATATTAGTCTGCTGTCACTTTAAGAGCAAATGCGTGTATCTAATATACTTATATTGTACACATGCATTTACTTTCTGGAATGTTTATGCTCTTGCAATGTTAGGATTAATAAAAATTTGATTAATAAAAACTGTTGAGTGATACTGTTTACCGTAATATACTCACCAGCACCATTAATTTTTCATTTTAGGCTCTGTATATGCACATTTGCAATTGTTTTTTTTACAGTTTTGCACTACAGATTGTGTCCAATCAAATGCTCTCTGGAATCAGAATCTCCCTCCCTAAGACAGACTATAGAGCTGTATCCAAATATGAATATTTTCTATACGATAGGCAAAAAACAGTATAGCCACTTTTTCACGGCCGGGCAAAACCGTTCTTTTTGCTTTATCATTCTATTTTATGCCATAGTTTAATTTCCACGGTGGGATTTATAGACAAATTGAGATGTAAAAGCAGATATTTATTTTAATTTCATTATTAATTTGTATTTCGCCTCTTAAATTGAATGCTTAGCCAGCTACAGAGAAGCTTGTAGTCACAGACACCAGACAAGTGATCAATCCTGAGTGGCGACATCACTACACGCATTCTACCAGCACGGTTCTGCATAATTAGCTAACCGTGCTGAGAATTGCAGGCTGAAAACAGTATGTAATCAAGGCTCAAGTGGAAATATTACTGAAACCATTCCTTATCGTTCTTATCTCAGCCTGAAGCCACTTATGGGAACAGAATAGAATGTCTGAATTCACAGTATTCATAAAACGTTCAGCAAACGTGCGCATCCAGTGGAGTTCTGCGGTGATTGTATATTTTTTGTTGGCCAACCCAAGAGTTTGGGTTGCCCTTCACAAAAAACTTAATAGGAATTTTTATTGGCTTTTGGATTAATTCAGAAAATAAGCTCTGTGACCAACAATAGACCCTTTTCACAATGACGTCACGCAACTTCCGTTTGAACTCAAAGCAGGGTAAAGTTACTTCCGCCGGCCATCATAGTGAACGCGATAAAGTTTACACAGTCCTTTCTACATCTGCCAGACATTGACCTATGATGTACAGTGACTTTCAGACACATTTCCGCTTACAACACGTTCTAAACTTGATAAAGGATACAAACCAGTAACAAAGAAGTCCAAGAATCGTGCCCGTACCGCTGTGAAATGTACACTGTACAATGCATATGGCAGTAAGAGTGGCTTTTCAGGATCCAGGTGATTATTATGGCAAAGGCTGTGAATACTTTTGTACATGTGAGTTGTTTTATTAATAAATTGGCAAAGGTTTCAAACAAACTTCTTTGACGTTGTCATTTTTTTGTAGAATTTTGACAACAGGAAACATGGAAACAGGAAATGCAATTCAACATTACATGAAAATATTTAGGGCAACAGATTATCACAATTGTGTGATGTTTAATGAACACAATATACAGTCAATGACTGAACATATTTGTTCACTCAATGACTTGTTCAGTCATACATTGTGCATTATAAACATTCCAATATGGAGCATTACTATAAGGCCATGAAGGCCTATGGTTATAAAAGTAATTTACTGCCACATTATTTTTATTTATTTTTATTTATTGAACAACAAGGAACACTACAATAGCATCGACAAGAAGACTGCCATGCTTGATGGGTGGGAAACTATTGAAAGATGGACACAGGTAAAGAGAATAATGAATCACATCAGAATATGAAAATGGTTTGACCGTTAGATTGGATTAAGAGGAGGTCATTCTAAACAACTGTGCTGGAATATATATTAATATAAAAAGTTAAAACTTAATTGTAAACTTCAAGCAACAGGCTGAGAGCGATGCATATTTTTCCTCTTGCTACAAACTAGTCTACTTTACCATCCAGTTCACCCACATGTTAAAGAATTGTAAACTGCAAATAATCATTAACATTATCAAACAAACTAAAATACAGAAACCTGTAAATACGTAAACATTATTATTATTACTATAACCCTTACCTTTCGTGTTGTTAGTTAGCCAGTTCCGGCATTCTCCTGAACGTGTGTACGGCTAAACGGAAGTGAAGATACCCTGCTTTGAGGAAAGGCGGAAGTTTTCTGACGTCATTGTGAAAAGGGTCTATTGTATGATTCTTACACGTTTTGTTCATCATGATAATCTTCCTAAATTAACAAACTTCACAAAATAGTTTTTATGGATTTTGAAGCCTAAATACAATTGGCAGAAGTAAATAGCTAATCTAAGCTTCCTACCTCTTTTAGTCCTTATTTAAAAACATTTTGCCAGAAAGTTTGCGTTAGAAAATATTCCAGGTTACGACATATAAAAACACGCCATCCCTGCACCAATCTTTACTATGGCTTGAGGCCATGGGAGAGGATTTGTGAATGGCAGTGAAGTGACTCAACTGACAATGTAGGTCACAGAACAATGACAACATGACAAATGTGTGTACTACAACTGCGTTGACTTCATGCTATATAGAATGATCACAGAGTACTTATGCAAAAAAGTACCTTCTCAGAGGGTGTGTGATTTTTGGATGGAGCACATCAAATAGCAAATCATTGTCAGAATGGAATATCTACTGCAAAGTATATATACTGCATACTGCCTACAATGAAACAGTAGCCAGTAGTCACAACAGACTTTTCAAACAGTAGTATGCTACACTGGTGTCATGTTTAAATGTTGCAATTGTATCATTTTTGTGTTTAAAAACTCCCGTCTTTTCTGGTTGTACAATCAAATAATCAGTCAAGATGAAAGAAAGATATTAATGTTGGGGCTGACATTATTTCCGGTTCAACGTATGGAGATGGAAAGTCAAGCCAAGCGCATGGAACACAGTATTTCCCCCTCTCTGCTCTGTTCATTTGTTTTGGCAAATGTAGTAGGTCATTTGGGTTATTCTGTTCTTGCAGGAAATTTGCATTCTGTGCAAAGTATACATATTCGAAAGACCACTTAAGCCACTTTGAGCTTGGGAGAGGTGCTTTATAAATAAAATGTATTATTATTACATTTGGCAGATGCTTTTATCCAAAGTGACTTGCAATGCATTCAAGGAACAAATTGAATCAGGTCTTGCTTTCCCTAGGATCGAACCCATGATCTTGGTGTTGTAAGCACCAATGCTCTACTGATTGAGCTACAGGAAAGCTGTATTAAAAGGTTCTGATGCTGCTGTATTAAAAGGCTGCTACAGGAAAGCTTATTGTTTGCAAATATATTAAGATTAGTATGTTATACCAAACGTAGCCCATGCATTATAGCTGTGTAAAAACTGAAGACTATTATTTGTCAAGTGATTTCATGGGCTTTTTAAGCAGGAGATCAAGTAATTCTCTCTTTAGTGGGTGTATTTTCTGAAGCGTTATGCTGAAATGCCTCAGGTCAACTCAGTACAGCAGCCTATGAGGCTTAAAAGTATTACTTTTCACACTGATCTGTGAGCTGTCATGCAGTTAATTTTATTTTAGCATGTGAATATTTATTGTTCAATATTCAATATTTGTTGAGCCCTGCAATGAGTTTGCCATTCTTTTAGGTTGTTTATAGGCCTATAGCCCAAGACTCTAGCCCTCCATGACCCTAATAAGGGTAAAGCGGTTTTGATGGGTGGATGAATGGAATATTTATTGAAGGCAATATGTTCAAAAGATTCTGCAGATATTACTATAAACAGTTGAGAATAATAATAATAAAAAAAAATTTTTATGTACATGCAAAAATATACATGCACCATTTTGCAACACACATTTTTAAGTAAATCAATAAATTGTATTATTATTAAATTAACAAGAAATCCTTTGTTATATGTACATAAATATGAGTTCAGTCAGCATTCTTTAAAAATATCAAACACAATAGAATCTAATAAGTAACTGCAAGTTGTGTTAATTTAACATTTAAGATTATTTTCACTAAAAAGGATAATTGAGTTGAAGCAACATTAATTTGGATTTTAGATCTTGAGCTATTGCTTCTACCTACTGCACTGCTGCAGAAAATTCATTTAGAAATGTATTCACACAGAAAAGTCTTCAAATAAACAAAATATACAATTAATAAAAAGAATAAAGCATTATTCTTTATTTTTGGACTGAGGTTGCATTTCAACAAAAGGTTTTTGGAAAATTAGTACAAAAATAAAGCATTTGGGTTTGTTTTGACAGATTTCAATACTACACTAGAAACAAACAAAACAAATATATCTATATCAAATATATTATATCTAGTACTGGTGAAAAAATGTGATAAAAGAAAGTTTCACTTCAAATTTCTGATATTAATAGAATATATATATTTAAAAAAAAATTATCAGCTGAAAAAAAGGAGTAAAATCTCAAGTAGTAGTAATTTTATGTGGCTTTTTTGGATTTGATGTCACACTGAAACTCACACAAGCACAAGTATCCAGGGTTATTATGAGCAGGTGATATCTGGAATAAATCGTCAATGACTGCCACTCAAAGTAAGTATGTCAAAAAAAGATTAAAGAGCTAATCCAGACAGAAATGCCCATGCACTGGGTATTTTCTATTTAATCAAAGCTGATTTTGACTATTTTGCCTGCCAAGCATCTGTCTATGCTTTAGTAATGGATGCTGAAGAGATGTTGCCTTTTTAGACTGTTTGGGATATGTATGTGTTGAACAGCTCACTAATCTGAACTTGCCTGCAACTGATAACCAGGTTTCATTTCTAATTTCAGCCATGTCGTGATTTATTCCGCCTCATAACAAAATTTAAGTGATAAGTTGGATGTGGTGGAATATGCGATTCTTTTGGACTGGATCACACTGTTTTGCCTTATTTTTCCCAAAGTATCCGACACCAATAATGTTTCTCATCATAAATGATTGTAGCCTCATTTATCTGATTCTCTCGTTTTGTTCTAGATAATATTAGGATCTGCTTATGTGCTGCTTTAGAACTTTTTCTAGATTGAATATGCTTACATTTTGCTCATTAATCAGTAAGACTGACAGAATGCCAAAGCATTAACATCTTCATGTTTACAGTGGCTGACTGTGTTCTTGTCATCAATGTTTATGTAGGTTGTTCCACGTACCATTTTGTTCCTCAACTCATTTGCAAATCAACACAGCTCGGATAAATGATTATGTTTTGTTGTTTATTTTAGCAAGCCATTAATTATGTCAACATAATTCCACTTTCCCACCTGCTGGGTGTCCGGCATCAGACGCTTGTATGTATGGAAAAGCATTGTGCTAATTGTATACAATTTTAAGCATGCTAAATGCTACATTTCAACAGCAGACCTATTATTTGTCTATTCCACTCAGCCTATGTGCTTAATGCGCTTTTATACAATGTATCTGTATTGTAACACAGTTTTAAATTCATTTGCTCTCATAATTTTCTTATGCTCTGGTCATTCAGAACACTTCTGGTCACTCTTTTTGAAGAATCTGCACTGAATTGGATCAGTCCAATTCATAAACAAATCTTTTGTCTAATATGTTAACCTGACTCATTTTAAACTTAATGACTCTCAGTAAATAACTGTTGCTCTGTGTCATTATATAAAGCTCTCATATGATTTGAGAAGGATTTGCATTTTTGCTGCTCAAGAAACATTTATCATCATCAATGTTGAAAACAGTTGTGCTGCTTAATATTTGTGTGGAAACCATACTTTCAGGATTCTTTGATGAATAGAAAGTTCAAAACTACTGCATTTATTTGATTAATAGAAATAGAAATATTTTGTAGCTTAAGTGTCTTTACTGTCACTTTTGATTCATTTAATGCACCCTTACTGCATTTCATTGTATTTTTAACGTACTGACCACACACATTTAAACATGTATTTATGCTACTTTTACGGGGCTATTATCAGATATGTCAATGAACTGTATCGAAAAAGGCCTGGGTGGAAAGATTTTGTGTTTCATGGAGGAAAGAAAGTCATATAGTTTTGGAACGACTTCAGGGTGAGTAAATAATTCATTGATTTTTCTGTTTGTGTGAACTATCCCTTTTAGATGCTGTTTATCCAGTGCTTTATCAGCCCTTTTCATAGCCTAAAGGGATTTGTTATTCAAAGTGATATAACGAAAACCTCCCTTTTTATTAGTTATTCAAATGTATAATACTCAGGTCCGTGTTATGAGTCATCAGAGTTTGATTTATGTCTATGTACCACGTAAACATCTTAGGGGGCAGATTTTGGCTTGTTGAATAAAATGTAAATATCTCCTGTTTAACTGAGAAAATGTGGGAGGAAGAAGGTCACTGAGAGAAAGAGAGAGACGGGCACATACTGTACAAATTGCCAGCAAAGGCTCACAGCAAAACAGTGTCAGCAAATGTAGCAGAGATTCCGCAAATAGCTCCGAGTGGAAATGTACCTTTTGCTGTGATCAGGAGGCATCCTGAGGTTCCAGAATCTTTATCCTAACCCTAAACTTTTTTCAGATCAGCCATGTTAGCACATCTCAATGTGGGCCAATGGCCTGAGGGAGGACCAGCCAATCCCGCAGGCACATAGACGCTCATTTGTCCAGGCCTTGGCCTGAAAGGAGGTCACAGAGAGGGGGGGAATTCTAGTGCACCATTAAGATTAGAGGGGTGCGGAGATGCATACCGAGGTTTTAAATACCCAGAGGTCTTCAAGTAGGTACACACAGAAGCTGAAGCGTTTTTAATAGAATGAGTATATTAAATAGAATAGAGAGGGATCTTTCATTGTTCGCCTCTCATTCTATAATGCTTCGCACAGTGTTGTATATGTACTGTCGGGTTTCTGAGACCATGTTGAAAAGCAGGAATGAAAATCAAATTAAACCTGCAGAGAATATAAATAGTAATTTAAACAATATTTAATGTAATAGTAATACAGTGGAATACAGTGGACTCACGGTTATCTCGCCAATCCTATTATGTCGACGTTTTTGTGGAACCGCCAAACTCCCTATTTGTCTTAGCATTTTCTTGTGGGTTATGTCTATTCTTTTATGTTGCCGAAGTCTAATATCTCGAGCACAAAGAGGGACAAATTCGCCACTTAACATGGGTTATCTCAATCCCGTGACTAATGAGCATACCTACTGTAGTTCACAGCGCAGGTGTGTATGTAATACATTTTTTTTTTTTAGATGAATGCCAATCGCTTCATCAAACAAATCGCGGCAACACTGTTGTGTAAAAAGACACACAAAACTCGCTGGCAATAAAAGTGTGCGGATTATCTGCGTATAAGAGTTATATGTGGGAAAATCGGTAATATATGTTATATGGGTTATCTCGATCATCGGTTATCTCAATGCTTTTTTGCAACCCCCGAGGCCGTCGACATAACCGAACTCCACTGTATAATAATAATTGAGATTCTTAATTGTATATTAAATACCCAAATATTCTGAAATACATTTTTCAATTAATGTTTCAATTCTTGAAATATTAAATTGTGGTGTCAAACCTTTGCACTCCACTGAATATTTGTAATGCAGTCTCTTATGCTCACTGATGCTGCATTTATTTGATTAAAAACCAGTAATGTTGTGAAATATTTTCACAATTTTAAAATGTATTATTATTAATTTTACAATTTATTCCTGTGATGCAAGGCTGTGTGATCCTTCAAGATCACAAGATCCTTCAGAAACATTCTAATGTACTGAATTGGTTCCCAAAAAAACATTTCTTACTATTATCAATTTAGAAAACAGTTGTGCTGCTCATTATTTTTGTGGAAACCTCAGTTAAAAAAATTAAGATTCTCTGAATAGAAAATAAATATGAACATTTATTTTAAACAAATTTTTTGTAAAGTTATAATAAAAATGTCACTTTTGATCAGTTTAATGCATCGTGAATAAAAGTATTAATTTCTTTCAAAAAATAAATCTCAAACCTTTGACTGGTAGAGTGTACAGTATGTCATACTTTTTTAGGTTTTACTGAAGAATTTTAAAATTTGATGCTTGTATGATGTATATATTATAATAATGCATTAGAGATGTGCTTATTGAGTCTTATTGAGGGCTGCGAGGTTATACATTCTGTCAGTGGAGCCTCCATAAACCCACAATTCCCTAAATAGATGCATCTAGAACGCCCTCTCACTTTATCACTTGCTTTGCATGCTTCACACTGTCTACATGAGGAGTCTACAATGGTCATTATTATGTGACGATCTGAAATAAAGGTCGATATGTGTCAGAGTCTGAATCTGAGCAGAAAGCACTTCTTTGTCCCCCAATGATAAGCTATTTTTGCACTGGTGGCCAGACTGTCCCAGAGCATCTGGCCCCTTGCATTTGAAATAAGGTTAATGATTAAAACAGACCTCCACTTTGTCTAAGAAGGGTTTAACGAAGTCGTAAACATCTCAATCCATCATAGTCACAGGAAGAAACTGATGGAGACTATATAGGGAGCTAGCAGCTTTTTATTTTAGACATCCTATTCTGCTGGTGTGTCTTGACTTGAATCTTATATGGAGGTAGTTCTCACTGAAGCATCAAGTTGGTCTAATCCCCTGCATTTTAGAGAGTTTATTTTGTGCTTTTGATGCTGGGTTGCGTAATAGTTATAGTAATAGCTCTGAACTGACGGGGAAAAATCCCTAATGCCTAATGCATACGCTGCACAGACTCAATCTGGCTGTTCTGTGAAGATGAAAACAGTGTCTGTTGCAGCACGTTGGGGGTTTTGAAGGGATTTGAGAAGCAGGTCACCTCTTGATAACTAAGCTTGTGTTTCAGCATGATGCAGGCTTCATTAAAGCCGTCCAGGGGCCAAGCCTATCATGATCCTAACACAACATTAACTTTTCATTTTTTGTGATGTTTAATTTTAATGTGCTAGTTAGTTTACATCACAAGCACAAAAAATGATCATGAAGTAAATTAACTAGCACAATATATATATACAAAAAAAATTGGAGTATTGGAATAAAAAATAAAAAATTGGAGTATACACAGCCCTCAAAAAACTAAACGTACATACATATACATACATATATATATATATATATATATATATATATATATATATATGTGTGTGTATGTATGTAAGTTTTGTTTTTTATACATATACACAATATAAAAGTATATATTAAAATGCAAAAATATGTTTTATTCATTATGTATAAAAGGGAAATTGCCCGAGGAAAAGCAAGAACTGTTTAGAATGTAAATGTGTTCCTTGAATGCAATGTAAGTCACTTTGGATGAAAGCATCTGCCAAATGCATAAATGTAAAAAAATATAGTATTACATGTATTTTTTTACTTTGTAAAATAGATCAGTTATTTATTTATTTAAATCCAGGTCTTAGTGTTCTACCCTTGTCTGTTGTCTGAGTAAGAGGGTTGTGTTCCTGTGGCCTATGCCCTCTGACCAGATTAAATGCTTTCTCCCCATCCATTTGTAAAAGCAGGATTTGGATTTGACAAAAACAGGGGGATCAGCACACCCCATGGTACTATTCAGACAGATACATGCGTGTACACATGTGCACATACACACAGCTTCCCTCTGCCTCCCTCCCTCCCTGTACAAAGCTAAAGACAGGCCACATCAGTACATAAGATAATACATCCATGTTTCAATCAGTGGCAGAGGCTGAAAGTAAAAGTGTGGATGGGACGGAATAATTTGCATCATCCCATGTTTTTCAACCAGCTTAAATTAGAGGAAAAAATATGTATTTTTGTATTTTAGAGCTGTAAAAAGTATGTTTGCCATTCACTTTTTCACTTTCTCTGTGTGTGCAGAACGGCCCATGCAAGGACTAAGAGTGAAGCAGCAGACCAGGCCGCACTTGCAGCGTGTCAGGAATCTGATTTAGCCAGAGCTGTGGCCTACGAATTATCACCCAGCTTCCATCAACCAGGTACAGTTATACAGAAGAAACGTTTTACTTTCCCACACACACCCTGTAAATAAAACAAATACCCACCAGATTATAACCTCACACCTGTACTTAAAGCCTCACAGTAGATACAGAGAACTAGCTCAGTGGAGCATAGTTGAGGGTAAAAACAAAAGAGTACAAAGGCATGAATGTTTTCCCCTGGCTAATCAAGTTGATCAAGATTTTTTGTTGGTTAGAAGTGAGAGGTTTTCTGACCCTCAGAGCTTATCAGGCTGTTTTTCTTCTGTACCTTTATCTCTGATATGATTGACACTTATCAAAGCATTAACTTGGACTGGGGAATAATGCTGAATGCTAGAATATTTCTAAATAATTGTTTTGAATTTGAATTTTTGAAAATTACATTTATGAATTTGGCTGATAACCCTCGCCTAGCAACTGTTTGAGGCTACACAAATGTGTTTTCTTCAATTCTGTCCCTTTCAACTTTGTACTTGAAAATGTGGGGAAAAAAGATCATAATTAAATGTGTGGATCATCATTATCATAATTAAATGTGTTTTTTATATTATTTTTTATACTTATAGTATATTTCTATCAAACATAGCCTGGAATAAATAAGGAAAATCTAGGTTTTAGTAGGCCTCAAAAGGTTTGTATTACTAAGATGTCTTATCTCATCTCAGCAATGGTACAGAGAAAGAATGGTTGCGAAGAAAACATCCAGCAATCACTGAATGGTACACTTATTAATCAAGCTGGTCTATTCTGTTTACATGTAATGGGATTAAATGTTCTTGTTTAAAAAAAATAGACTAGTTGACTTGATCCCGTTAAAAAGAAGTCTGAAGGTCTGATAATTAATTGTGGCAAACAAATGGAATGGGTTAAGCGCTTGGAAAGAACCTAAAAACACACTTACTGGGTTATAGGTAACGGAAATGGGATACGAATGAGAATTTGTAATGGGATAGTCAGATGATCAGCTAGCTTTGTTGTTTTATTCAATAAAGTCTAATCTTTTGGCATCTGAAACCTCTTCGAGAGATTTCTTACTAAGAAAGAAAAGACTTCATTGTTTCACGACATCATTAATTGTGCACGATCTGCCTCCTACATTGACAGTCATAATTAAAACAAATAAAGTTTATTACTGAACATTACAGAGCACTACTATTAGTAGGCTGTTCCTCAGTGATTGTTCTAGTTCCCTTTGGAAATATTTCAGTCAGCAGCCAGAGAATGTCTTCCATATCAAACCGAGAATGTTCTCTGATATGGAATGTAAGGCTTGTTGAGTGTGTCGCGCGTACGGCACATTGCTATCAGTAAGCGGATTCAGATAAGAAGTGGGCATGTCAAATTATAGCTCTATTGTGCCGCTCACCTCTCATGGTAAAGGTCCCAGAAACACTTCTCAGGTTTCAAAAGCAAACCCCACCCGAACACATAAACTCCTGCCAGCTGAGCACAGGGGGAAAGGTCAAGGGAGAAAGGTCAAACTCACAAGGGGGGTTGGTACATAACCTTCTGCAGATCTATAACTGGAAATCACCTTCAAGAGGAGACGCTCATGTTGGACAGGATGTGATTTGTACAAATGAGTCATGTTTTACAGGTACCTTACAGGGACATCTTTGTGAGCGCCGTCAGGGAGATAATATCTTAATTAAACTGAGCTGTTTCAGGAGAACTGCTGTTGCTCAAATATGCTCAGAGCTTACTTTTTGTGCTACCAGTTATTTTTACTCTCTGAGTGACCTTATTTACCATCTTATTGTCTTTATTTGTCTTTACTTATTGTCTTTACTTCATCTTCTTCCATTATTTGTGAAATCTAATGCCAACCTTATTCAGAGATTAAGAAGTGAAACTGGTTTTGTAAGAATTTGTAACGTTAGATTGTCTATTGAAAAGGAAGTACACTCTTTCTGTGCAGAAGTCTCTTATGCTCACAGAGGCTGTATTTATGTGATAAATGATTACAGTAAAAATGGTACTACTGTGAAATATTATTACAATTTAAAACTACACGACAAGGTTTATAGAGTGGCGTTAATTGCGATATATTTGGAATGAGTGTGTCCTTTTCTATATGCAAAGCTGAATTCTCTGTGTCATTTTTCCGGACTTCAGTTTCACAGGACCTTTCAGAAATCATTCTAATATGCTGATTTGCCGCTCAAGAAACATTTCTTATTATTATCCATGTTAAAAAACTGCTGCTCAATAGTTTTGTGGATTTTTTTATAGGATTTACGATAAATAAAAGGTTCAATAGAACAGCCTTGATTTGAAAGAGAAATCTTTTGTGATGTTCTAAATGTATTACTGTCATACTGTAAATAAATATATATACAAGTAATTAATGTGGTTGCCTTAATTTTTACTTTATTGAAACTAAACATTTCAGTTAATTCAAAGGAGATTGGTTTAATCTACAGAAACTCAAAATATTATGTTATCAGAGCCACATTGTCTAAATTGATTTAAAAATAAAAGTAAATAAATGTTTTATAATGCACTTTTGATTCATTTAATGCATCCTTGCAGAATATCTTTACAAAAAAAACATTACTGAAACATTACAGTTTATGTAATTTGAAAATAATTATACATTATACATTTAAGTGGAAATGTTATTATACATTTAAATGGAATTCAGTTCATTGTAGACATCATGTGTCTAGATTCAGTCAAATAGACAGGTTTATTTTGATGGTAGCACTTCTGATAGTTGATTAATCCAAGGGAGGATATAATTTGTTAATGAGCCTATAATAAATGCCACTAGATTTAATGACTAACACTCTTGAGGTCAAAGCTGCCATGTGTTTATTTAATATGACACGTTTTCAGTACATACCCTGCATGCTAAAACTTACCAAACATTCTCAGTTCACGAGTGCAAGTGTAGCACTGTTAGTAGCTCTGTGTATTTATATAGATTAGCTTTCTTTTAAAGAACTCATATGCAATATTCTTCCCATTTCTATGTTAATTAGAAATTCCTGGGAGTTTCCTGGTTCTGTTTGATCATTTGCAATGCTTAGGCTTCACAAACGTCTTCCTTCAAAGTATAATTTTCACAGTCTTGACCCAACGCTGCATCCTGCTGAACAACACTTTCACTGTAACACCAAACACTGGCTCTTCTTTACATTTTAGTTTTAAAGTAGGTTTTCTGTAGCATCAGAGGACTTTATTGTCTTATCAACAAATGCACTAAATAATTTCAAATTGTGCAATGTAATATAGATTTGTTGGTTGCTGATACGATTTAACTTTTAGATTCATCTATAAGACAAAAATAACTGTACATAGTGATTTTACTATTACTAAAGGTAAGAGGTGTTATTAGTGATGGTATGAAAAGAAAACTCACTTTAATTGTTAGAATCATTGTAACTGGATAAGTAGTTGCATGTGCATCAAAAGTTTGGAGTCAGTAAGAATTTTTTTTACATTAAGACATTAATACTGTACTTGTATTCAGCAAGGATCTATTAGCTGGATCAAAAGTAACAAACAGCCATTCATAATTTTACAAATAAAAATATTTTTTATAATAGTTGTTTTGAACTTTCTATTCATCAAAGAATGTTGGAAAATAATGTATCATCATGGTTTTCACAAAAATATTAAGCAACTGTTTTCAGCATGGATAATAATGATAAGTCGTTCATTTGATCCAAATCATCAAATTAGAATGTTTTCTGAAGAATCGTGTGACACTGAAGACTGGAGTAATGATCCTGAAAATTCAGCTTCTGCATTTCAGGAATAAAATGTATTTTTAAATATATTCAAGTAGAAAACAGTTCGTTAAATTGTAATATTATTTCATAATGCTACTGTTTTTTTGACCAAATAAATGTAGCCTTAATGAGCAGAAAATACTTCTTTCATAAACCTTGCAACTTTGCACAATAATATAAATGTACATATAAACTGTAAACTGTACATATAAATGTATGTACAGTTGTGTGTGGTAATTGTGGTTTCAAAGGCAGCCCATATTTGTTTTGTAATATGATGTTTTCATAGTAGAAACAAACCAACATTTGAAAACAAAGTGGCTTTCTGAAATGATCTGGCCTGATCCCGAGCGGTGCCTTGTTCTCTCAAACAACATGCTCAGAAGAGTAAGCACTAGCACTCGTAATTGACATTTCTGGCTTATGGCAGATTAGTGCAGAGGTTAAGTATGCCTTTGTAACACATCAGGGGGAAAAAACGCTGCACTGTCGCCATGGTTGCCTTTAGTCCCCATTTGAAATGGTCTAACCAACAACGTTTATAAAGTGACGTTAATTGCGCTATATTTGGAGTGAGTGTGTCCTTTACGGGGAGCTAATGGAGGGATAGTTGGAATGGCAGGACAGCGAGCAGCTGTCCATTCCTTCAGTCAGACGTTTGAACCCTGACTGTACCTCCTCTTCCCACCTCTCTTTAAATCATTGCTCATCTCTTCAGTGCAAGGTGCACAGATGCCAGCTGGTTCCCTGACCTTTTGACCCCCAAATCTTTATTTTTACTATTTCAGTACAACATATATCTTACAATGACGACAAATTAATGTGCAAATACAAATATTTCATGTGTACACGTGTAAATATAATTTTATACATACATAATTATTATTGTTATAAAAGAAGACGTGTGCATGTAATAAGTATATTTTAAATTCTTGTTTAATGGCATCTCTTTATGAATTAAGGCCAGTATCACTGATACTAATACATTTACTGATGTCTCAATAAAAAAACTTTTTTTTCTTCAATTTTAAATAAAATAAATAAATTTATATATATATATATATATATATATATATATATATATATATATATATATATATATATATATATATATATATATTAGTGTTATGAGAATATCTCTACAGTCAAAGATAAATACACTATTTATAATTATAATATACTATAAATCAGTGCTATTCTATCAGATGTCTGTCATTATGAAATGCATTATGGCATGATTCTTAAATATAAACGAGACTCCACTGGCATTAATTTATGAAGTGCTTAAAAAATTCAAAAGGCCCCGGGCCCTCTATCACATGCCTCAAGAGAGATTGCTCCCTTTATTGGGTTAGAGAACCTATTAATATTCTTGACAGTGTAGTGTACAAAACTTTAAGGTTGACTGCATGTCTAGGTTTGTTTGTGCTGCGTTGAAGCATCTCTGAATTTGATATATTGCATGGTGAAACAATGCTACCGCTTTAATTGAGTATTGGGTAATTGAGTTGTGTCTCTTAACCGTGGGTGAAAAGATTTCATAATCCTTCTCATCTCATAAGAGAGGCCTTTGGATCTTTGTCAAATGCCTAATGCTGCTTTTGAGCCGTGAGGTTCTATTACCACCACTTATTTTTGGAGTTGAATTTCACATGGCAACGTGACAGTTCTCATTATACATCTCGATGTCTCATCATGTTGTTGTAAGATCTTCTTTTAAGGTAGTTTTCAGTATTTTATTTTTTAACTCGTAAATAGCATTGTTTTTTTGCTTTGCTACAATATAAAAAAAATATGGCTTAAGCAGTGTTTCTTGTCTTGTTTAAGTTTAAATATCTAAGCATCCTTAAAACAATTTACGGTAAATTTGTTTGAAATTTTAAGCATTGTTTTCAGAGAATATATTGAATTATGTTTATATTTTGTTTTAATTTGTGCTTGTTTTAAGATTAATTCACTAAATAATCTTTAAAAAAAGTTTTACTTTTGTGGAATTTACTTAAAATTCATTATGTCGAGTTTAGGGATGTGGGGAGGGGTGACAAGACAAAAATTATAACTGCACTGCACAGGTGTCATAATCTAATCCACTAAGGCAGCGGATGTGATTGCGTAACTCCAGCACAACCTCAGAAGATGAGGCCTTTCTGTCCCGTCAACTATCAAATGAATACCTCTTGTTATTGACGCTCGGTCTAATTTAAGTTTGGCGAGGATGCAAAGCTCCAGAGGATTTAAGCGGCCCGTGCTTCCCCATAGGCCCTTCTGATGGTGCTGGAATATGGCCAGGATTATCCATTACAGCCGTCCTCTGTGGGCATCATATACTCTGTGTAAACATATTACTCTTATAAACCTATCAGATTGCTTTTATATCACCCTTTTATTTTTCAGCCATGCTTGTAATGCATTTGTGGTGATTTAGTTTATGCATTCTGATTATTAATATAATCCTATAATCGTTGCTTCAAGTAACAGTTTTGCCTTCTCCAGTGTTTCCCAGGGCTAGTCAACTAACACTAAAACTGAAACTAAAACCATTAAAAAAAAAATCACTTGAAATTATAATAAAAATGTAAAATTTAGTTCAGCTTGTTGCCAAGGCAACTAACTAAAGCGGAAATAAATTTGATTAAAAACTATAAATAATGACAAAAACACAAAACAAAATTACTAAAACTTTAAAATTGAAATGAAAATGGATTTCAAAATTCTTAGTCCATCGGCAGTCATGGGCGAGGCCCAAGTACTGTGACGTCATATTACCCTGAAAATAAAAACAGCTTGTTTTTTGGGATAAAAAAAATAGGAGTGGGGGGATTTTTGCTGTCACAATCCTGTTGTGTCACTTCACACTTCCTTTTACCTTCCATGTGCTTCCTGTGTCTCCTTCACCTGTCGTGTCAATCACTTCCTTGTCAGACTCGTCACCTTTTCCCCATTCCCCAACCCTCATGTGTTCTCTTTTGCACAAGTGTGCTACTTTTGTTTATATTTAAAGTCTTTTATTTCAGTTTGTCAATAAAGTCTGTTGAACTTATTTCTTATTTCTTATTTCACAAACTCTGACATTTACCATGTAACACCATGTAAAAGTAAATTTTGAATAATAGGTCCCCTTTAATAAATTAATATTGGGCTTTTTAATGTTTCAACACATTTTATTAAAGGCCTTTTAAATGTTGTATTAATTTATATCTGATATTTACCTCTTATATTTCCCTGTAACACACCCAGTCTTGTTTTGGATAGATTTGTTTTGGACTGTTTAACTGAAAATATTTTATTATTTATCTAATTATTTTAATCTTTTAACTGCTTTAAAATGCTTTAAATCTGAAAATATTGATTTATGAAACAAAGTCTAATTTTGCTTTGGTGTACATGTAACTCTGGTTGGAAATCACTGGTCTAATTTTCGTTTTGCGTTTTTCAGTTGTCAGATTTGTGGGCTAGTTCTATTGTTTGTTCATTGTCTCATGATCTACTATTAAGATGATTTTTTTTTTATTCAAATTTTTTCAAATGCAATGTATTTGTTGTTTTATTTATATAAAATACAGTATTTTTCTATTGTGCCATCCTAGGGTAGTGGTCTTTCACTTTCAGAGTCTTGCTTGAGGATTAAAGAGAGATCAAAGCAATCTTAGAGCATTATGTGGACTTTATTTTTAAGTTGCTCCGCAACTACAAGATTAACAGTTCTTGGCGTTGGTTAGAGAATAACACCCTACACAAAGGCTTGTAACATGAGACATCATGTGATCAAAAACACAATGTTGATCTTAATGTTGATAGATACATTTTTTTCTTTCATTAGTATCTGTTATGTTTAATGTTTTTTAAGAACAATTACCTTCTACTTATTCTACTTTTACTTCAGCTAGTCATATGAGTAGAGCAGTGTCTAGTGTAAATGACAGACAAACAGGTGTGTGTGTTTGGCTGTGAATTATGCTTACAGTGCACTACCATGGTCCCTTTAGTCCAGGAAATAACACAGACAATGCCAGAAGATTCTGATCACACAGGAAAAAAAACTCCATAAAGCATGAGCTCTTATCAAGTTATTATGAGATATTAAGTTCAAAGATACTTTAAGCCCTTCAAACATTAAGAATGCCCTCTCACTCTTTGAAATTGGTCATCATGAATGCCAGAGATGTTAAGTGAATTAAAGTGCAGTTAAATTGTTTGGGCTTAAGCTAGTTGGAGCCATATAAGTTTCCCAGAAAGCTCTATTATGCAAACTCAGCATTACGTCATTCATAGTTTTGCTGTTACCTTCTAAGTAGTTTCACATGTCAGTTGATATACAATCTACATTCTAGATGACTAACAGTTATCATTGACAGGGTGGCAGAGTGAACCAAGGTTCTTGTTGGGAATCAGAATGATTTGCACACATTTCCTTTATTTTATAGAATAGGCTTGAGAAGGTTTTCATGAACCCTATCACATTTCCAGATTCTCAGAAGCAGAAGTCAGCATAGTTAGGTAAACTTCTATAGTGGTGAATGGGAGATAACAGCACATATAGTTTTTGTATTCTTGATTACTCTATAGCAAAAGAAAAAATACTTGATAGTATTTCCACGACAAACATTGCAGTAAATTATATATTTTTGTATACAATTTGTTTCAATTTAAATGGTCCCCTGATGTGTGACCCTGATACTATATGTGTGTGTGTATGTATGCATGTATGTATACAGTGGGTATGGAAAGTGTTCAGACCCTTTTAAATTTTTCACTCTTTGTTATATTGCAGCCATTTCCTAAAATCATTTAAGTTAATTAATATACACACAGCACCCCATATTGACAGAAAAACACAGAATTGTTGACATTTTTGCAGATTTATTAAAAACGAAAAATTGAAATATCTCATGGTCCTAAGTATTCAGACCCTTTGCTTCAGTATTTAGTAGAAGCACCCTTTTGCTCTAATTCAGCCATGAGTCTTTTTGGGAAAGATGCAACAAGTTTTTCACACCACATCCTCTCCAGTTCTGTCAGGTTGGATTGTAAACGTTGGTGGACAGCCATTTTTAGGTGTCTCGAGAGATTCTCAATTAGGTTTAAGTCAGGGCTCTGGCTGGGACATTCAAGAACAGTCAACAGTTGTTGTGAAGACACCCCTTCATTATTTTAGCTGTTTTCTTAGGGTCATTGTCTTGTTGGAAGGTAAACCTTAGGCCCAGTCTGAGGTCCTGAGGAGCCTGGAGAAGGTTTTCGTCCAGGATATTCCTGTACTTGGCCGCATTCATCTTTCCCTCGATTGCAACCAGTCGTCCTGTCCCTGCAGCTGAAAAACACCCCCACTGCTGATGCTGCCACCACCATGCTTCACTGTTGGGACTGTATTGGACAGGTGATGAGCAGTGCCTGGTTTTCTCCACACATACCGCTTAGAATTAAGGCCAAAAAGTTCTATCTTGTTCTTTATTTTATCTTCCATCGGGTCACTCTGTCGTAAAGCCTAGACTCATGGAGGGCTGCAGTGATGGTTGACTTTCTACAACTTTCTCCCATCTCTGGAGCTCAGCCACTATGATCTTTTTGTTATTCTTTACCTCTCTCACCAAGGCTCTTCTCCCCCGATAGCTCAGTTTCGCCGGACAGCCAGTTCTAGGACGGGTTCTGGTCGTGCCAAACGTCTTCCATTTAAGGATTATGGAGGCCACTGTGCTCTTATGACCCTTAAGTGAGCAAAAAAGGTTTTTTGTAACCTTGGCCAGATCTGTGCCGTGCCACAATTGTGTCTCTGAGCTCTTCAGGCAGTTCCTTTGACCTCATGATTCTCATTTGTTCTGACATGCACTGTGAGCTTTGAGGCCTTATATAGACAAGTGTGTGGCTTGTCTATTCAGTATAATCAAACACCGTTGAACTCAAATGTAAAATGAATGAATGTGTAGATCTATCTCAAGGATGATTAGAAGAAATGGACAGCACCTGAGTTAAATATACGAGTATCACAGCAAAGGGTCTGAATACTTAGCACCATGAGATATTTCAGTTTTTCTTTTTTAATAAATCTGCATAAATGTCAACAATTCTATGTTTTTCTGTCAATATAGGGTGCTGTGTGTATATTAATGAGGGAAAAAATCTACTTAAATGATTTTAGCAAATAGCTGCAATATAACAAAGAGTGAAAAAGTTAAGGGGGTCTGAAAACTTTCCGTACCCACTGTGTGTGTGTGTGTGTGTTTGCGTGTGCGTGTGCGTGTGCGTGTGCGCGTGTGTGTGTGTGTGTGTATTGAGTTCGTAAACTTCAACTTCCCAAAAACTCTCCTCTGGAATCACAAACGCAGATTGATATAATTTGTAAATAGTGTGCACTTGCGCGCTCATTCACCGTTTTCATAATCCCGAATTACACCTACGGAACACCTACTTGGAACTTAATTGTTGACAGATTAGAGTCCGAACATTTACATCAGAATGGTTTTACAAACGATTTACTCAACAATTCATATTTGTGTTTCAGGAATGAGGCCCATTGTCTCCTAAAAGAAAGAAAGATTGTAAACTGCTGAAACAAATTGTCAGCAATTCCAGTCTTATTTAGGTTGGTAACGAATTTGCATAATGCCAGCCCATGGTTTTCATTGGCTGCCCACAAACAACATCTACTTTGGCCCACCTAATCACAACAGACTTAGGCCATGTGATCAATCAGAGCAGAGTAAGCTCACGTAAAGAAGGGGTTTAAAGAGACCCAATCTTCGAATTATGTATATAATGAGAAATATGAGTGTTTTTGACCTTTGATCCATGTAAAGCTGTTGTAGGAAACCTTCAAAACAAAATGAGGAAGTTTTAAAATAGCTTAACAGCGTACTATGTACATGGTACTTTAATCTATGGCTCTGTTGACCTGCAATTTGGCTAAAATGAAGTGAAGTTTGCTGTCAAAACACTGGTTAACTTGTATTGAATCCTTGAATTTCTTTTGAGTTATTGTGTATTTTTGCTGACCTGTGTTGGCTAACTGTTCTGGTATGCAATTTCCTTAACTTTCTCTAACATCCCTTCCTTACAGGACTTGACTACATCAAACAAAAGCTCAGTGAGCCGGTAGAGGAGATTAAGGAGGAAGAACCTAAAGAGGAGAAGGAGAAGTCCTCTACCAGCCCTTTCTATCGGCGCGGCACGACTCCAAGCCACTCTCCTGCCCAGAGCCCAAACCCGTCTCCTCCTCCCTCTCCTCAGAAGAGCCAAGCTCCCAACCCTAGCGCCAGCCGCAAGATAAGCAAAGACAACAGCAGTGTAGCCCGAAAGATAAGCAAAGACAGTAGTAGTGTAACTCGCAAGATAAGCAAAGAAGAGAGAGCCACCATTGTGGCAGAGATCACCAAAGTATCCGCCCCTCCTCTTGTACCAGCCATCAAGTTACAGGAAGTGCCCCCACCAAAGCCCCCCAAGGCCCTTGTACCCCTGCCCAAACCTGCGAGCACAGGTAATGGGCAGCTACATGCTGCTTATCACAGTTACTATGTGAAGCCAATGGTGCAGTTGCCTCCGCCAGAGGAACCAGAGGAGGATGAGCCTGAGATGACGCAGTCTAGCCTGGCCAGGATGCCTCCGCCACCCAAACTAGTCAGGACGCCCACTCCCAAACCAGACCCCAAGATCAGGAAACAAGAGTCCATTAAACCAAAGAGTTTAGCAGAAACCAAGAAAGCCAGCATAGATATGGCAGATGAAACATTAGCGGAAGAATCTGTAAGTGCTTGGCTTCTTTAAGTGTCTTGTTTATACTTCAGATGTCTTTTTATGGGTTCTTCTGTAATTGTTACTTCGTGTGTCTTTTTAACCAGGGTCCTAACTCAATTTTGGTTGCCATGGTTATGCTTTTGAACATTGGATTGGCAATCATTTTTGTACATTTCCTGACATGAAACACTACCATTTAAGGTAAGTTTTTTTCTTTATGTACTGCAGTTGAAAATGTTGGGGTCAGTAAGAATTTAAAAAATTTTTTCAAATAAATGCTGTTCTTTTGAACTTTCTATTCATCAAAAAATCCCAATTCAATTCAAGAATCACCAAAGAATCACAGTTTAAAAAAACAATTCTCAAGGATATTATGACACTGAAGATTAGAGTAATGATGCTGAAAATTCAACTTTACCATCACAGGAATAAATTACATTTCACAATACACTCACCTAAAGGATTATTAGGAACACCATACTAATACTGTGTTTGACCCCCTATCGCCTTCAGAACTGCCTTAATTCTACGTGGCATTGATTCAACAAGGTGCTGAAATCATTCTTTAGAAATGTTGACCCATATTGATCGGATAGCATCTTGCAGTTGATGGAGATTTGTGGGATGCAAACTCCCCTTCCACCACATCCCAAAGATGCTCTGTTGGGTTGAGATCTGGTGACTGTGGGGGCCATTTTAGTACAGTGAACTCATTGTAATGTTCAAGAAACCAATTTGAAATGATTTGAGCTTTGTGACATGGTGCATTATCCTTCTGGAAGTAGCCATCAGCGGTCAGAAACTATGGTCAGATAGGCCGTGACATTTAAATGATGCCCAACTGGCACTAAGGGGCCAAGAAAACATCCCCCACATCATTACACCACCACCACCAGCCTGCACAGTGGTAACAAGACATGATGGATCCATGTTCTCATTCTGTTTACGCCAAATTCTGACTCTACCATCTGAATGTCTCAACATAAATCGAGACTCGTCAGACCAGGCAACATTTTTCCAGTCTTCAACTGTCCAATTTTGGTGAGATCGTACAAATTGTAGCCTCTTTTTCCTATTTGTAGTGGAGATGAGTGGTACCCGGTGGGGTCTTCTTTGCTGTTGTAGCCCATCCGCCTCAAGGTTGTGCTTGTTGTGGCTTCACAAATGCTTTGCTGCATACCTCGGTTGTAACGAGTGGTTATTTCAGTCAAAGTTGCTCTTTTATCAGCTTGAATCAGTCAGCCCATTCTCCTCTGACCTCTAACAAGGCATTTCCTATCAACAAGGCATTTTCACCCACAGGACTGCCACATATTGGATGTTTATCCCTTTTCACACCATTCTTTGTAAACCCTAGAAATGGTTGTGCGTGAAAATCCCAGTAACTGAGCAGATTGTGAAATACTCAGACTGACCCGTCTGGCACCAAGAACCATGCCACGCACAAAATTGCTTAAATCACCTTTCTTTCCCATTCTGACATTCAGTTTGGAGCTCAGGAGATTGTCTTGACCAGGACCAACCCCCTAAATGCAAATGGCTGATTAGATAATTGCATTAATGAGAAATTGAACAGGTGTTCCTAATAATCCTTTAGGTGAGTGTATATTAAAATAGAAAGCAATTATTTTAAATTGTAATAATATTTCACAATATTACAGTTTCTGCTGTTGCTAATATTGATCAAATAAATGCAGCCTTGGAGAGCATAAGATAATTCTTTCAAGAAAAATCCCCAAACATTTGAACAGTAGTACAGTTAAAATGTTAAACATGAAATGTTGACAAAGAAAAAAACTATGGTGGCACTTGACTTTTTAAGTCAAATTATTTGTGTATTGATACAAATATAGTCAATCACCCCCTTAAGCAACTCTGTATGGATTTTGTGTGATATTGTTTTTACTAAGCTTATTGCAATATATTCTGCAAAGTGCTTTATCTTTGCAGTATACAATAAATGCTGTCTTAGATTTGAAGAAAGACAATTTGCCACATAATTTTAACACATTGATTTTTGTATTCCACATATGCTATATGCTAACTTATACTAACGTGCCTAAGATTTTTGCACTGTACTGTATGTTGTCACTGTCACAGAGTTGTCATTATGGGAACCTGTTGTCAAACAGCCTACAGACTTTTCAGCAAAATTGTAACATTAAAAATAATTATGATGCACAGAAGAATTCATAAATAAGGAAAATTATGTTTATTTTCCATATAGAAGTTAAACATAAAAAGTAGAAGAAAAAAAATTAAAATCATACTGTCAGTTTTTGGGATTGACAGTTCCCAGGTGCGAGTCTCGAAATGTCTTGTTCAAACAGAAACTTACAGAAGTGTCTGGAATACCGTCTGAATGAACATGCAACAGGAATAAGCATTCAAAGCAAACTCAAAAAAAGATTTTCAGATTTTCTGTCCAAGTAAAACTTTAAACTGCCTCTACACTATAAGTAGTCGCTGAAACTGCAGCTAAGATCGGTCACTTGTTCACACATTTACTATTCTCTACATGGTGAATGGCACATATTACACTATATAGGAGATAGGGAACTATTTGACAGTGTAAATATGCTCAGAAACGATTAGGAAATTGGCTTTGCTGAGCTCAACAGCTGTAATGTAAACAAAATGCTATTGGCTATTTATTAAAGGGGAGGAGCTTTTCTTATTTCCTGTCTTGTCTTCCTGTTTCAGTGGAAATTACATCAACTCATTAAATAATGCTGCACATTTCGAGACGCTTCAGTGGACCTTTAAACCTGCAACAGTCCATGTGACAACTAGACCCAGTTGCATTTTTGTGAATGTACTGTAAATTTTAACCTTGTATTACATTTATTCCTTTAGTGTTGGATGGCAAAGCGCAACACAGTTGTGTCAATGACCTTTCTGAAATCTAAACAGCACCAGGCAGTTTCCAGAGGGCAAATGGAGCTGAAGAATCCACTTGTGGGAGTTTCGAAACCCAGAGCATCATCCTTGAAAATGACATGGTGTAATGTCATACGGCTCTTGTAAACGAGATGAAAATATTTTGGGGGAAAAATTAACGTTAAAATGGAAACAGAAGAAGCAAATGCAGTGTAACGTGACTCATATGTGCTGATGGAAAGCCTTAATATCAGCCACTCCATAGGTCTCTGGCTTCTGGCAGAGACTTAACTAGAAATGTTTGATGATGCACTTTTACATGATGGGCAAGAGCAGCTGCCTTACTCATTTACCATCTGACGTGTAACTGGGAGATGTGCTCGCAGTGCCAGAGGAATGCGTTCAGGCGACTTTGCTGCAGCAGGCGTCCGTTCCAGCGAGAGGAAACCGAACGCGCACACCAGCGTCACTCGTCTGTCTTACACCCTTTACTGACCCACTGCAGTTTCATCTAGCATCTCCTTCATTCGATGCTCCCTACTGTACTCATCACGTTTCAGTTTTTGTTTTCATGTACCGTTCTTTCTTTCCTTTATGTTTGTTAACATCAATCAAAATCGTGTCGGAATTATACAAAGCAAAAAAATCACTACCTGTTTATTTTTGAGTTTTTCTGTGGGAATATTGGTATTATTTGACAAAAATGGGGAAATATTATATTATTTATTTAAAATGTGCAATATGATTTATTTTTACACTTACAGAGTTTAGTCTTTCACCAATGAGGGACATTGTAGTGCTGTCCCATTTATTCTGGTATTGAAGAAAAGGGAGAACATGAACAGATTTGAAAGGTTTCGAGTTACATGCACAATGCAAGATATGGGATATGCGATTTCTCACTCTTTTTTTGGATCACGCCCATTTTGATCATGGCAAAACCAATCGAAAAGTCTTATAAAAGTGTGTTATTTATTGAATTCTGGGAATTGACTGTCATGTTATGTAAATTAAGCCTATGCCGTTGTGCATGCGATGTTGTGGAAGAGTTGTCGTGCTTCAGATGTCAGGTATGATGTGACAGCTGGTGAGATGTTTTGGAGAGAGAAAAAAATGACGTTGAGGGCTTGCTTGCATGCTTGTGATCTTGGATGCTTCGGATATCAAAAGTCAGGTAGTGCCACAGTCGGGGGGGGGGGGGGGGGACATTGCCTTTAAGAGTCTTTAACAGTACTTCAGTTTACCTCAAAGAAATAAAGGAAAAAGCCTCGTACGAGATGAAGTCTTTGTCTTAAATTTGTAGTATGCAAATTTTGACCGACGCAGTCATTGGGAATTGATTTTAAATGTGCCGGTATATTGTACAATGATTTTCTTTTGGTACATCTGGAAATTTCACTTTTATTTGTTATTCTTCTTATCATATTTATGTGCATTTTCCTAAATGGAAGGTTTATTAAAGATTTATTTTATTTATTATATATAGAATTCTAGATATTGTTTCTAGTGTTTGGTGAGTGTACAAGGGCTTTCTCTTCTTCAAACCCTCATTTGCTTTTAGTTTTCGTTTGCATGGAGTCTTTAAATGCACTAATGCCTGTATATCTGATTCAAAACAATCTGAGGTCAATGTTTAAGGCATCCAAATTTACTCTTGAAGGCCGTGTTTTATTGGTTGTATTTCAATTCTGTGCAACAATGCAGCGCAATGTGTACGGGCTCTTTTTATATGTTTTCTGAAGGAAAGTTCTGAGCTGTTTTGACAGGACAAGGAATTATTTTTCTAAAAACAAATGTTGCACAAACAAAAAACATTTATATATTATATAAGGTTTATTCTATTTATAAGAATTTTTACAGAGCACAGCCATTACAATATTAATTCTAAGATATTTTTCTATAAAAGTGCACAGCTGTATTTTGTCAAAAGCAGTATAGCTCCTTTATATCAAGCATTTTGTCTCACACATCATCAGAATTAAGATTTTAAAATTATATATGATTCAATGTGATTTGAAATGCTGAGGATGCAGGAATCCTTTTTTGAACCCTTCAATGCACAAAAAACCTCATCTCTGTTACATTTCGAGCCCATAGAGCCCCACGTATTTCTGTAATTTGAAAAGTTATAGTATTTATCTGTGTAATAAAATGTTATGCCTTGTAAGTCTGCTTTCTCTGTGCTTTTTTCCCCTTTTCAACTGTTGTGTTATACTAAAGCACTGGTTATTGATTCTGAATCAGTGAATCCAAATTTCTGCGCTCTATTTTTGCTTTATTACGTAGGGAAATGCTGATATTCAAATTCAGGCTGATGCTAATCATTATTTTCATGATGTGGCCAATAACCAATAAATCAGCATTATTAATATAATATTAAAATGTTGATAATACTTTACGATAAGAGTTAATTAATTAACTACTTGAACTACCAATGAACACTTCTACAGCATTTATTAATCTTAGTTGTTTGTTAATCTTAGCATGTACGAATACAGTTTTAAGATCAAAAGTTGTGTTCGTTAACATTAATAACTGCGCTGTGAAGTAAAATGAACATGCACATTTTTAAGTAACATTAACAAAGGTTAATATATTCGGAATATATTGTTCGTTGTTAGTTAAAGCATTTAAAATGCTCAAAACTACGCTATAAATGCTAAAAGTGATACATATACAGTATTAATATACAGTATGAAATGTATAAATGAATATTAACTTTGCAATATCCTAAATTTAATTGTTTTTTAAATTAATATTGAACAATTGAATATGAAAGCCAACCAAAATTCAATTAAAAACTCTAAAATCAACTGACATCCATTTGGTACAGAGTAACACCCTGTTTCACCAAACATTTATGCACTAAAGTTGGGTTATTCTGTACTAGACAGAAGGTACAGTATAGTTGTAATACAGTGAATGTTGCTCTGAACCCTCTGACCATTTAAAATACTTTCAGCGTTTCACTTTAGCATGACTAAATGTAGACATAGTGTGAGCACCGTGCACCACACTAAAGAATCAGTTTCACATGCGTAATCTTAAACGTCTTCAGAGGCCAAAGCTCTACCAGCTTCTAAAAAGCGAATGTAATGTGTTGCTGAAATTGGATTAAGACTAGTAAGCAGGGAAGAGATATTGCTGGTTATGTATTTTCTTAAAACAGAGCCGCTAAGGCGTTAGCATGGGCAAAGTATAGCTCTGTGTTTAGCTTAGCAACATTGAATCAGAATAACTGGTTTCCTCTTAATAAACAATATAATGGATTATATGTAATGAATCACTTATTTGTAAAAATTGTCTGACTTAGAAAACCAAAGTCTGAGTATAGAGTACTTGTTCAATGACTCAAATACTGGTAATCTAAACAGACCCGGACTCTGTTTTCCTGAAATAAACATCTGTCAGAAATGTAAAGTAGGTATATCTTTGTTTCATACATTATATAACATTCCACATTTCAGACCACAGAAATTTGGATGTAGGCCCTCAGACCTTGAGTGCCAGAGAAACAAACGTCTTTGAACTTCCATTTTTACTGTAGCTCTGTATATTTCTAAGGCATCACTGTTGAAGAGTAAGCTGGTGAAGTGGATTCACTTGTTGTACAGTTAATATGAGCATTGTAATGTTTGAAGCAGATGTCATAACAAATATCAGTAGACAGGGAAGATTTTAAAACAAGCGGTTTATTCATAAATCCGCAATATCTTGCCTTCATGCTACATGAGGTACTGTATAATAGAGACTCTGACTGCATCCGGAAAACAAAAAGTAATTATTTCTCCTCTGCTAAAGAAGTATGTTCTATATAGTATAAACGTGTGTAGTATGAAATCAATCTGGACGTACTACATTCACCATGTTTTCCTTGTCATGTGACTTACAGCGTCAGTTGCTTCGCCTCACTGCCATTCACAAATCCACTCCCGTGGCCTCGTGAGAGTTTAACATCGCATGTGCATTTTAAAATCTCGCAGGAAGATTTAGATTATCCAGGGTCTTTTTGCCAATTCTTTAATGAGTACTGGGAATTCAGACATACTTCTTTTGTTGCAAACTTCTTTTGTTTTTTGCCTACTATATAGTAAGGAAGAGTGTTTTTTGTTTTTTTGGATGCAGCCACTAACATTTCTAAATATTTTGTAATGACAATTGGATGTGATTTGCTCTAATTAACTGAGGGAATTTGCAATAAGCCACTATTATTTAAACAGGGAATTGCTGACAGAATATATTAGTTCAACAGGACTAATATATGGTATATTATACAGTATATTTACATTATTTGTCATCAAAACACAAATGATGTTTCTTCGTTACTGTTTAAGTAAAATAAATATACACTACCTTTCAAAAGTTTGGGGTCAGTAAGATTTTGTTTTAATGTTTTTGAAAGAACTTTCTTACCCTCACCAAATCTGCATTTATTTGATCAAAAATATAGTAAAAACATTATTATTGTGAAATATGATTTCTGTATGAAGTAGATAAATATATGGTCAAATGTAATTTGCAATGGCAAAGCTGAATTTTTAGGAGCAATTACTTCCGTTTTCAACATCTTGACATTTTTACTGAATATTTTTGTTGAAACATGATACTTAAATGAATAGAAAGTTGAATGTAATGTTTTGTAACATTGTAAATGTCTAAATTTAATGCATCCTTGATTAATACAAGTATTCATTTCTTTAAAAAGAATCATACTAACCACACTTTTGAACATTTTTCATTTCAGATTTGTGACCAGGATAAAATTATATATATTTTTTTAAAGATATAAGAATAAAAGACTTGAGCTCAAGACCTTGGGTCACTGGTTCCTTTAGATATGCACACAAGTGAAATGAGAAGTGACAGAACTGTTACAGGCGCTCAGATCTGGCTTTAGGCTCAGAGGAGTGTGATGATAAATCAAACATGACATGTTGCTTTTCTTTTAGAGAGAAAACCCACAATGGATGCCCACAATTATCTCTTATACTGTATTTATAAGTCACAGATATATATTTTATTTTTATTTAAACCACAAACAACCTGAATGTTATGTTTCTAAATGAAACGTGGCTTGAAGAAAGCTGCAGTCCAACAATGATACAGCCCCTCCTAACTTTACTTTATGAGTGTATGCCGAGCTGTTAGGAGAGGTGGGGGTGTAGCTGCTCTATTTAAAGATGTATTGGTGATTACTTGTCTTTCGAATATCTCACTTTTGTGCTGAAAGGCGCTCCACACATTCTACTTATCCTTCTTTACACACCTCCGAAATACTCTCCAGACTTTACAGAATTATTATCAACCGCTTCCTCAGAGTTTGACTGTTTTGCTATTGCAGGAGATTTTAATGTTCACATAGATAATGCGGAAATCAATATGGCAAGATAAATTATAACTGTTTTAAAAACTCATGACTCAGCGTGTTCATGGATCCACACACAATCGTGGACACACTCTAGATCTATTTATCAGTAAGAGTCTAAACATTTCATCGCTTGTTATTAAGGATATGAGCTTGATATACTGATCGCTCCTACTGTTGAAGATAGATCTGTCTCTGAAAAAAAGAGATGCTTAAATGAGAACACTGGTGTGCTGTTTATAAAGGCTATATCTTTAAAACCAAACATATCTGGGTACTCTGTTGATGTTCTCATTGAGTCCTTCAACTCATCAACTGTAATTGATGACATTGCTCCTGTCAAACAGGCAGGATAATAAACGCTCAGAATTGTGCACAATAGCAAAACAAGACTTTGCGCCTGAAGTGCTGGTGATAAAGTCTTTTATAGTCTGTGTAATAGTTCGCAGCTGGTGCGATTATCAGTCCAATGAACGGCATCATGGGAAATGTAGTGTGTGTGTGTCAGTGTACATGTGAGAGCGCCCTCCGGTGGCCAGGGGGGGGGGGGGGGGAGTGTGGCGATCGTAATCATAACATCGGACAGCAAATGCTGTGAGTTTGCTTCATTTTCTTCCTGAGAAGATCAGTGATATCAAAAAGGTGATCAGTATATGGAGTTGTCCTGTCAGACAGATCAGATCACAACCTCAGAATGTAGTTACTACGTCTGATTTTGAAGCAATTGATGGCAATTGGAAAAAACAGTACAGCACCTTAAAACATCAACCTGTGGCCTTTATCCACTCACCACTTTGTTTAAAAAAAAAGAAGTGTTTAACTGTTTAGAAGCAGATCTTCTAGAAGTGTTAAATGCTTCACTTCTTTCTGGTACGTTTCCAAACTCCCAGAAATCTGCAGTAGTTAAGTCCCTTCTGAAAAAATGCAGACCAATCTCAAATTCCATGGTTTATTTAATCAAATTTCAAATCAGCTGAACAAATTCTTACACTCGAATAAAAGCAAAATATCAGTGCTTTTATTCGAGTGTATGTTGAATACACTATTCAATATACTTTTATTCGAGTGCTTTTATTCGATCAGTATGTTGTGCTCAACATTTGACAATGTTGAGCACAACATACTTCTTGACAGGCTGGAAAACTTAGTAGGGCTTTCTGGGTTGGTCCTAAAATATTTCAGGTCATACATTGAAGGGAGAGGTTACTATGTGAGTACAGGTGGCCATAAGTCTGAGTGGACAACTTTGACATGCGGAGTTCCTCAAGGCTCAATTGCTGTACCGCTCTTGTTCAGACTGTATGTGCTCACAGTTAGCCAAATAATGACAAGGAACCAAATTGCTTACCACCGCTAGACAGACACCCAGATCTACTTAGCCCTGTCGCCCCATTGACTCCCTGTGCTGATCTATTTAAGAAATTAACACAGTTGGATGTGCCAAAATGTCTTCAGTTAAACAAAGACAAAACTGAAGTCACTGCATTTGGAAACAGACAAATTAAGGCGAATGCATATCTTCACTCTAGAAGTCAATCAACTAAAAATCAAATCAGGAATCTTGGAGTCATATCAAAGCAATAACCAAATCAGTATACTATCATCTGAAAAATATTGTAAGAATTAGATGCTTTGTTTCCAGGTGTAACGACGGGACACTCAGGCAGGGATCCAAATGCATGTCTTTTTAATAAGAATAGTCGTACAGGCGGATAAGTCAGGACAGGCAGAGAACATACACAAGCGATATTCCAGGCAAAGTTCGGGACAGGCAGACAGGATCAGAATAGTCGTCCAGAATGGGAAGTCAGGGCAGGCAGAGAACAATCACGAGTGAAATACCAGGCGGAGATCAGGACAGGCAGACAGGATCGGCAACGGGAAATAACAGGGTCGGTAACGGGAGATCAGACACAGGTATTACAATGCTCAGTCATGTTCACAGACTGCAAAACAAGACTTTGCGGTGAGAGTGAATTTGTGTATTTATGTGTGTGTGTGTGTGTGTGTGTGTGTGTGTGTGTGTGTGTGTGTGTGTGTGTGTGTGTGTGTGTGTGTGTGTGTGTGTGTGTGTGTGTGTGTGTGTGTGTGTGTGTGTGTGTGTGTGTGTGTGTGTGTGTGTGTGTGTGTGTGTGTGTGTGTGTGTGTGTGTGTGTGTGTGTGTGTGTGTGTGTGTGTGTGTGTGTGTGTGTGTGTGTGTGTGTGTGTGTGTGTGTGTGTGTGTGTGTGTGTGTGTGTGTGTGTGTGTGTGTGTGTGTGTGTGTGTGTGTGTGTGTGTGTGTGTGTGTGTGTGTGTGTGTGTGTGTGTGTGTGTGTGTGTGTGTGTGTGTGTGTGTGTGTGTGTGTGTGTGTGTGTGTGTGTGTGTGTGTGTGTGTGTGTGTGTGTCTGTGTCTGTCTGTGTCTGTGTGTGTGTGTGTGTCTGTGTGTCTGTGTGTCTGTGTGTCTGTGTGTCTGTGTGTCTGTGTGTCTGTGTGTCTGTGTGTCTTTCTTTCTTTCTTTCTCTCTTTCTTTCTGTCTTTCTTTTATAGTCCGGCTGTTGCGATAATCAGCTGGTGCGATAATCAGTCCAATATATGGGCTTGTGGGAAATGTAGTGTGTGTGTGTCAGTATAAGTGTGATAGCTCCATCCAGTGGCCAGAGGGGCGAAGCGCGGAGCTCGTCATCATAACACCAACCAAGACTTAGAGAAAACCAGAAAGAGCAAAAGACATCTGCAGCTCATACAGAACGCTGCTGCCAGGATTCAGAGCAGAACCAGAAAATATGAACATATCACACCAGTCCTCAGTTCTTTACACTGGCTTCCAGTTACTTTTAGGATTGATTGTAAAGTATTATTACTTGTTTGAGTGAGAGAGAAACTGTTCCCTGATAGCTGGGAATGTGTTTTTTTATATTGTGCTTTATTTCAGATATACAGTGCAAATGTGTTTTAGATGGATTTATTTGTCATTGGAGATGATTTAAACCAGATATGTGTGTGTACTATAAAGGGATGGTAAAGTCACAGTCTCTGCCAAAGCCAAACTAAAATAGTGTAAAGCAGCTGCTGTGTGAGGAGCTAAATGTGAGAACTTTCAAAGCAACAGCGCCATGTGGCTTCATTTGATCACCTGTGGAAGTGTTATAGATGACAGGAAGGTCACTGATTGTTTGGAAAGAGAGAGAGAGAGAGAGATAGATAGAGAGGTGTTTTGTGAAACTGTGAGAACTTAAATTTGAATGAATGCAAGGGGGATTGTTAGCAGCAAATCTTAAGCTTTTATTAGCAAAAATAACAAAGCATCCACTGTTTTTGATGTGAAAAATACACCTCTGTCTCTGTCATCCGGTTCCCATCTGAAGGTTCCTCTGAAATAATGGCACTTTAATTGTATCCTGTCAAACCTTGCACAATGGTTTCCCTTCATTACTATAAAAAAACAAAAAACAACAACAAAAAAACTCATAATGAACAGAGCTGGTGTGAGCAAATATCTGAGTCATATTCTCAGGGATATCCATATAAAATAATAGAAATTTGAAGGCAAAGCCCTTATGTTCGGGAACAGAAAGCCAGAGATACTTGCACATTAAAGTGAGTCCACAGTGTCATATTTCAACTCTTCTAATATTTCCTCATAAAAGCCTTCTCTCCACACTCTCCAGCTGAAATAAATACCTCTTGCGTCCCTCTATACCAGCTCTCTTTTATTTCAGCATGTGAGCTTGTCAGCACCATGATCTTTTTTTCTTTACCTTGGTGGTGCTCTTTTGATATTTTTACAGTAAAATATAAAATATATATTATAACAAATTCGGTTATAAACAATTGCATGTATCACTTAAGTTTTCAGCGTTCATTTTGAAGTCACAATGAATTCAAAACTCTTCTTTTTATGGAATATTGCAGTTTATTATACAGTATATATTTTTTTAAATCCCCATGGACATCATTGTTATTATTATTTTCATTCATGTGCCCTTTTAATCTCTTCTCTGATGACGTGTTTACTGACGCAAGGGCGGGATCAACCTGTCACTCACATGACATCAGACCAATAGCAAACCAAAACACAGTTTTGAAACACAGTCTCAGTTCCACATAGACAAAATCAAGTCCTGCCCAACAAGCCAAATATAGCCTAATAGGCTACTGTGGTCACAGAAAATAAATAAATAATATTAATAATTATATATATATATATATATATATATATATATATATATATATATATATATATATATATATATATATATATATATATATATATATATATATATTTGTGAGTCATACACAGGTCACTGTGTCATGATACCCATAAGAGAATAGCATTGAACATATTTACAGTACAGTAGTTGAGCTGTGAGCATTGGACTTTGCTGTGAAGTGTCGACAATGAATGAGTGTAATATATATATATATATATATATATATATATATATATATATAGATCATTGATCTAACTGACGCGTCATAACTCAATAGTAATGAATCAGTTAAATCATTTCTAATTCTGTTCCGTATAGATTACCAAACCACCTGGTGTTAAAACATGTATGAATGATTTTGTCAATCGTTTTCCATAAACATTGCGCCATCTGCTGGCATGTGGAGCGAACAGCTCATGACAAACACAGCAGCGCTCTCTGCTGGGCAAATGGTGCACTTTACAATCATACACAAATATATTTAGGTCAAAGCAGAATTAGAATTGCTAAATTACTTTCAAAATAAAAGTACCCAAATTATGTAGTACTTTCGTAAACGGTATGATTATTTTTTGGGGAAGTATCCAAAAAAATCCAATTTCGCCTCACTGCCATTCACACCATTATCCAATTTCGAATAATAATAAAAAACTAAAAGCAACATTTAGTAAAGATCTTTTTATATTACTACTTATTGTCTATGACACCTCACAAGCCTGTCCCTGGAGGCACAACAAAAGTGCACATTTTGGACTTTTCCCTTATCTGACCCATCTATTTCTAGTCTCTACTAACCAGCTGATGAGTTGAATCAGGTGTGTTTTATTAGGAAGAGTTGAAAAATGTGCACTGTTGGTGTGGCTTCAGGAACCGCTGCTATATAACACCTTAAAGGGTTCAGTCAGGCACTTCAAATATTATGCCACTATATCATTTTGTGGCTTTAATTTATTTTGATTTAATGTCATGAATAAGCTTACAAACATACTTTATCACTTGGGGGAACAAATGAATGTGTTAAAGATGAAAGAATTGTGCAATCATTAAAACACTTCTCATATTGAACCTTTTTGGCAAGTAAATAACCCTTTGGTTCTATATAGAAACTCACTGAATCTTTTGTTCAGAATGTGAACAAGAATACTTAGCTAAACAAACTTTAATAACTAAAAACAATGTATCTGGACCATATAGGAGAAAAGTTCTACAGTTGATTCGATAGATAGATGGATGGATGGATAGAGAGCTAAAAACAAAAACCACAGACTGTTTTATTACAGTATATTTCATATTTTTTAAATCAGATATCTGCTTTTATTTACTGACACAAACTGCCATGATATGATGTCACAGTGTAATGCTACATACTAAAGTTTTTATAATTTAATTCTCTGTATTTATTTGTACATCACCTAAATGCATAAATTACTCACAATTAAACACTGCAAATTATTTTACATTAATGATTCTTCATAAAATATGAGCATTAAGAAGTTTTGCATAATGGTCTGGTTGATATTTCTGTAGGTAAACGTCCATTTTCCCCTTTACTCTCTTCTCACAGCTTAAACCTGTGAAGACAGACAACAAAAACACATTAGATATTTTAAAGTGATGTAAAAAGAGGTTCATTATATAAATTTAATGCTAATGGCTTAATTGATCAACAACAAATGCCATAGAGATGTTTTAGCCATTTGTTGATAGTTTATTAGGTAGGCAGATGCAACCAGGGTTACCCAGGGTTATTATAGTTAAAGTCACCATACAATCTTTTTTTCTTTCTTTTTTTTTTTTTTTTTTACGAAATACTGCAGTTTATTATAAATTATTTACCTGTGCACATCATTCCAAAACCATCCAATCACTTCCCTATGGACAAAACCAAGTCCTGCCCTACATTTATTCTTGTTTGATAAGGTGTTTCAAGGAAGAAAAGACAATTACTGAACCTAAAACTAAACAACCATTACATACTATTATGTTATTAAACTGCACTGAATCAACACAGAACTGACTTGACGCTATGTTCTTCTGTAGACCTGCTTTAAAGCAGAATTTGAACTTGTTTCATATTTGATGTCTGCATCGTTGTGAAGTTTGTATTATTGATTGTTATTTTCATGTTTATTACTGTGAAACTGCTTTGAAACAATCTACATTGTATAAAGCACTATATAAATAAAGATGAACTCAAATAAAATAAAAATTTACATTGATTTTCAGCTAGTTGAAAATAAAAACATTTTCATTTAGCTTAACTTGACGCATAACTAGAATTAAAACTGAAATAAAAATTAATAAAACTACAGGTATTTAAAAAATTAATTGAAAAGACAAAATTACAAAAAACTTCATAGTCACTATGAAACGGAAGATGCGATAGTTTTTTCTTCCCAATTGTGACATATCTGAGTAAAACTTCTCAAACATGGGAAAAAAAAAAGTAGGGCGGGATTTGAGTTTATCAATCAGGATCTGATTGGATTGTTGGTTGTGGTTTGTTATTTCTATGATGTCATGTGAGTGATAGGTTGATCCCGCCCTCACGCTAGAGTCACCAGAAAAGACATGTCACTACAAGAGGAAGGGGAAGTTATTTTGATTGAAGATTATGAGGTCATATAAATATGAAAGAAAAAAAGATGTGCATGAATAAATAATTTATAATGATAAATACTGCAGTATTATAAAATATTTTTTTGATTTCATGGTGACAAACCAAAATGAAAAAAGAACTTATGAATTTCACCTTGTATGCATGTATGTGTATATATATATATATATATATATATATATATATATATTAAATAAATATAATGACAATGTCCACACACAACACATCATCTCACCCAGTTCTGCCGCGGTGCTTGTGATCCTCTGCAGAGCTGCATTCACGTCACCTCCTTCAGGCACCAGAACCTCAATTTCTCCCACACAATATCCGAAATCAGCCTGGTCCAAGTCCACCCGCACCGCACCGTCTCTCTCTAGCATGTATGAGCAGCGCTTGGTCTTGAACTCAGCAAAACAGATGAGATTAAGCTCAGACAGCCACTTTGTGTCATCTGCCGAACAGATCTCGATGTCCTCGTTTTCTGCCACTTTGTCAATTTGTTCTCTTTGTGAGGAATTTGATTCACTCCCTTCAGCAGTGTGTTCTCTGATAATCCTGCTGACTTCTGATTGAATCAGAGGGAAACTGGTTATCTCTCTGTATCGTGTACAAAGGGCCTGAGTTTCATTGTCAAGTGTAGTCTCTGAAACTGCAGGGCATTTCAATTCCCACAATCCCTCTCGGCATCTCAGCCAGAAATCTTTTAGTGTGAGGATGAAATCTGGAGAGTCAAAGTACTGGTCTTGAAACTGCCGCTGGCCAATGCATTCAGCTGTGCAGATATGAATACATGCATGTCTGAATAAATAATAACAACATCAACAACATGTATGCATGAATGAATGTGTATGTTGCATATATATATATATATATATATATACACACACACACACACACACATGTATATGGAATAAATAAAAGTTTGAACACACCTCCAATTTGCTGTAATTTCACCATAGTTTCTGCATTACAAACAAATTTTCTCTCCACCTCTACAGTCATTTTGTCCTATGTGACAAATATAAAAATCAAAAATATAATTGTCACATAAAATATAATTGCCACATTGTCACAATATAAAAACAATAAAGTATAATTCTGGCATATTAAAACTACTTTCTGCAGTAATGGACAATTTAAAAATAAATAATTAAAATCACCGTAAAACGTCCAAATCGATTCTGGTCAGCTATGTATCAAAACCAAGAGTGATGCGCACTGAGAGTGAAGTCTGTCAAAGTAGCAGCTCGTGAGACACGGAAAACAACAAATATTGCCGGGAAAGGAAACCTAGTGACAGGTTAATAAATTGTAATCTCAGGCAGTGGTAATTATACTGTGCCACTACTAAAGCGGATACATCAGATTGTGATAGTCATACTGACATAACGAAAACAAACTATCAAACGAGACAGCCTTACTTACCGATCAATCAGTGTAACGAGGACAGACGTGGATTCGGGGTCCTGCGCAGTTTTCCGGTCAGGCATGTCCGCGGACAGCCGCATCTCTACTCGCATTAAGCGCACCAGATCCACAACACAGAGCTTTTATAACTATTACTTCCTTTAAAAAGAGTATTAGGCTACTTTGATGAATGACAAATACTAGGCTACCTGACGAATACTGTATCCCTATCAAGATTAGATATCTACATTTTAAGATATTACATATAATACATGATATTAAATAACATGACATATTGGTGCTTTTACTTAATTTATGTGTTTATCATGAAATGTATGAAATACACTGCAAAATAAAGTTTTTAAAAGATCTCATTGCAAATGAAATGTTTAGTTTGCAGGGTAAATATTGCAATATTATAATGTGTGTGTACAAATACATAATGCATTGCACTTGTGATATACCTATATTTACATTTGACTGTGGCTAAATATGATTATCAACTAAATAAGTTAGTTAACGATTCTTGTAACAATTTCGTAGTGTTTTAATACACTAATAAGTCTCTAGTCAGTCTGATCAGCACATTTTATTGCATTTTAGACAAAAAATTAGCTTTAGACCTTTATATTTATTTATCCTATACTTAACAGTCTCACCAATAACATAACAAACGTGTATTAATTATTTATGCATGCACACCTTTATTTAAACATATCTCTCAACCCATCATCTCATATTCAGTGCTTCGCCTCTAGTCTAAAAGACGAATTTCTAAACAAACATACAAATACTTTAATTGACGACGGTATAACTGCATTGTTCCAACATGCTTTGAGGCGTGTTGACTCGACCCGTTAGTGGGAAGAGGAACATTCTTGGAGAGGTTATCCGTCAGCTTTTGGGGGAGCTGTCGTGTGTTTACTAGAGGAGAGCAATGCGAGAGTGAACGAGAGAGAGAGAGGGAGGGAGGACGGAGAGAGGGAGGTAGAGTGAGAGAGAGACAAAACTTTTCAGTTTTAAAGAGCGAGAGGAAGCGTGCGCTGGAGTCCCGACCATGCAGGTAAAGCCTTAGCTAATTGCTTTAGTGTTAATTAAACGATGTTGACGCCGAATTGATGAAGAAGTTGCGCTCATGTTGGCGATCGGATCTCATCGCGTCCTGAGCACGATAGATCATTTGAGGCATGTCGTTTCATTGCGAATATTTAGTTGGATTTCGAGTGTTAAAATCCAAACTTTTCCTCCTCGGTCTCTCATTTTGGCCCCGCCACCCCCTTTCTCCGCTCGCTGTGCTGCACGTCGCTCTTTTCGAGCAGCAATGCGCTTCATCCATCGTTAATTACTGCGATCTACAATTATTAAAACACTCTTGTGAGGCTCAATATCTACATTATGCTCTGAATGAGGAACTTGGACTGCTAAACGAGAGGTATTGGGTTAGATAAATGATGAAGGGTGACGGCGAACGGCTTGTTTTTTTTTAACATCTGTAGGAAGCAACCGAAATTCATTAATTAAATAGCTTAGTCGATGTAGGCCGCAATTTCCGCTGTGCAGCGGGCGAGGAACGTCTCAATGCCCGAGCGACGGGCCACAATCAGGGGGGCGAGGAACTAATCAAGCCCGAGGTTTCACATCTAAGAGCCGAAAGCCTATTTACACAATTCAATTAGCGCAATAAAGCAGATTTGGACCGCAGCATCTCGAGCGACGGGGTTGTTTTGCCTGATAATTTATTCTCGCGGCTCTAATTCTGTGTCTTTGAGAAGTTTGTGAGCGATTTGCGGCTTGAGACGCGATACATAATTAGTTGACCAATTTGTTGAGTGTTGTTAGCAGCGTTAGCCGTGTGAAGTGCCACGAAACGGCTTCTTTTGTTTTAACATCACCCTTCGATTAAGAAATCCTTAAAAACCAGACGCTTTGCGGCGATTGGAGTTGGAAAGGGGGTAATTAGGGCAGGAGACTGCAGTGCAATGCACTTTAATGGGGTATTTGTCATGATTACACTGGAGTGAGCGAGTGTGCGTGCGTGTGTGTATATATGTGTGTTAGCGGGGCAGGCTAAAGCTCTCCGTTTCCAATTGATTCAACAGCACACGGGTCTTGCTAATTAAGCCTGTGGGTTAATTAACGAAATCATCAAGAGTTATGGCGGCCATATGAGCTCGCTGTCGAACGGCAGTGTCCCGCGGCGTGTGGGTTCGTCTCTCTTTGACTTTTAGGATAAGTTAATAGTACTTGTGTTGAGGATTCAGTGCATGTTTTCAGTCTAGCAGAGAAGCTAATTGGCGTGGCATTGTAGCGCTGCTGGCATCTGATGTCTGTTCGTTACTGGACAGTGGCATGTAAAAACGAAGCCAGAAACCGTGTGATTTAAATGATTTTGCATGTGTAAGTCGTTTGGGTGTGAATTAAGATGTTTATGCCTTTTATCTCGACGTACGTGTTATTTGTTTATTTGGGTTATTGTTTTAAAGAGACATTACTGTCATTAACGTCCCTGGGGATTTGCACCCGTTATCTGTTATTTACTGCCCATGTCGACTTATTCACAAGGGGCAACATGTTGACAAGTTGCACTCATATCAGCATATTATAAGACTAGTCAAGGTCAACATTTAGGCCTCGTCTGACGTTAAATAGCCTAGTTATTGCAGAACTGATAAATGCATGCATGATTCTGCTTAACAGTTTTTATTAACATGGGATGCCTTAAAAAAGTACCTTAAATGTATGTTTTATTAACAGGCCACAAGATATTGGTGGTCCAGATTTATGTTGTCTAGCAGAAAGATCATAACTGTCTGTGAATCAGATTTTGTGCATAGTACATATTGTATGGCCTATATAAATAACTAGACAATGTCTGATTTTATTGTGAAACTACTTGAATAAACGCAAGGGATAGTTCAGTGATCTGTCCCAATGTGTTATGCATGGCATTATTATTTATTTGTATTTTTTTCTGGTTTGTAAGTATCATCTAAAATCACACCAAATTAATCAGATTAGTGAGAAAGTGATTGTATTTCTTAAAATATATTTTATAGTTTTGATGAATTTGAAGTGTAGTCTGTAGTCTCATCGTTATGTCTTTTCAAATTCAAAATTTTATGACTTCTGTGGAAAATAAGGAAGATACAAATGTGTTTTGAAAGTCAATAGGGTTTGCATACCAATGTACCTCAGAAAGTCAGTCACGCAGGTTAAGAATGACATGAGGATGAGTAAATGATGGCAGAATTTTCAGTTTTAGGTCAACTAAGCAGCTTTGTGAAGTGCTGCACTTATCTCATGCGTTTGTTTCAGATCACTGATGCTGTAAAGAAAATTACACACAGTAGCACTAGGCCACTTGAAACAAAAATAATAGTATACTATAAAAAACTTTTATGAGTTCTGAAAATAAATTAGCATTTATTTATATATTAATATTTACCTTATATAGGTCTGACCGAATATTATTGCATATGATGTATTTAATGCCATTTTGGTTTCAGGAGGAGCCAGGAGAATCTCTGGGAGGTGCCAGTAACAGGGGGTCAATGTGGTTATGCCCTCTATGTCAAGAAAGTCAACCAGACCGTGAGAATCTCTCTCATCACCTTACGGACAAACACAGTGTCCTCCCTGCTTGCCTTGATAAGTTACTGGATATTGTGAGTATATTTAAAAAGATGGACTGCACTTTTTGGAGGAAAACAAAATGTTAGTAACTTAATGTTTAGTATTGTCATTATGTATATTTTGATGGCTGTGTGTGTTGTCAGTGAAACTATTAACTTAAACATGTTTGTTTTGTTTGCTTTTAAAGTAAATAACTGGTTTCCTTTTTTCATAAGGCTGCTCCTAAGCATCCTACCATTGCTGAAGATGAAGAATCCAAAGCCCAAAATGATCCAGGTGAGTCTTGATCATCTATAAAGTTATTCTCAAGTGTTTGCACTTGTGCCACAGTGATTTAACACTATCCCAGGACTGTGATCCTAGGTTCCAGTGTTATTGATACCAGGCTTAGGTTATGCACCACTGGACACACAATTGGCTGTGTTGGAGACCACCTTGCTTCAGTAGTTTCCATGGCAATGAAGCACCTGTAGGTTTTAGCCTACTGAGTGTGGCCCTCATAAGTAGTCCGTTTTCCTGCTTACTCCTGGACGTGATGGCTAAAAAAAATAGTATGAACCAAAAGTGTTTCGATTTAAACACTTATATTGTGTGTATTTTAATGTACCTATGCTTTGATATTGCTTGAATAATCACAAAATGATTTATAGTTTTATACACGTGTATTATGATTCACCTGAATAGGTTTATTGTTAAATTTAGCTTTGGTTAAATGTAACTTTAATATTTTGTTTTTTTGTTTAACACTTCTGTCTTTCATAAAACAATTTGTGAAGTTACGTTTTATATATTCAGCATATTAGTTTGTTGTTTGCTATTACACATTGTTTTTATTTTTTATAAATGCTCACTAACATTGAATTTTATTTTTTATCAATTCATTAGATGACACATCTCAGCAGAAACATTTAGAAAACACAGAGTCCCCCTCAATGGCTTCCCAAAATGAGAGTGAATCTACAGATGCAGGTGACAAGGGTAGTTCTCAGGAAAAAGAGCTGGATGAAGAGCTGGAGGGAAAGAGACATGAGGAAGGTGATATGGGTAGCCTGGAGTCAGATCAGGACAATGTGGAGCAAACTATAAAAATATCAGAGGCTTCTGTAAACCATGGCAGATCTGTCTGTAAAAACAGTGCAGCCTCTGACGGTGATAACCGTCCATTCAAGTGTAATGCGTGTTTGGAGTCATTTCTCACTAGAACGGCTTTGAGTGTTCATTATAATTCAACCACTCATATTCAGAGGATGAGAACTGGGATGGTGAAAGACAGTGACTCAACCCCTTTCCTGGCTCGACCTTATGTCTCCAACAAACCATACCAGTGTGCCGTCTGTCGTGTCTCATACAATCATGCCATCACTCTGGAAAGTCATTTAAAATCTGTGTTGCACCAGAGTCGCAGCAGGAGTGCGGGGAATGGCACTCCTAGTTCCACTGCAAATACAGGAACTGGAACCATGGTTACAAACTTGGCTCCAACAACCGTTGGAAGCACCACACAGTTAGTTAACGCCTCCACCAACAATTGTGTCACCCAAGCAAACCTGACTCCATCAGCAGTAACGACCAAAGACGGAGAGCAGGTGCAGCCTCAGCTAGCTCCCTCATTACTTTCTTCTCCGGTGGCCTCTGCACAAGCCATGTCTGCTATTCTCACTCTCCTGACTTCCAGCCCAAATTCTCTCCCACACTCAATTCTTCCTCCTCTCTTCACGACTGGGACATCTGCAACACCAGGGGCAGCCACCCCTCAGCTTATACCCCAGCCTCAGATGCTCATGCCCCTGGTGTTGAATGGACTTCAAACTCAAACCCAAATCCAGGGCCAGAATCCAGAGTCTTCAAACCAGCTTTTGCAGCAGGCAGTGCCAGTTCTTGGTCTCAGTGCTGCACAACAAGCTCTCTTGGCCCAAAGACTCAGTGGCTTGCAAAGTCAGTGGGCTGCATTTGGCCTCCCAACCACCACTCAAATGAGTTTAGAGGAGACCAAGGGTGCAGACATGAGGCTACACAAGGAGATAAAAGTAGAGCCTTGCGATCAACAAATGTCACTAAAAGCTGAAGAGGACTGGAAGATTGATGGGATTAAAAAAGAGATATGCATTAAGGGTGAGAATACACGAGAGCAAAGTAAGAAAATGGTGGGTGATGGTACAACGTGTGAGGAAAAAGAGCAAGAAGAAAGTGAAATGGAAGTCGAGACGACCTGTGAAAAGGTGTGTCGGGGGGATGATGCAAACTCCAAAGTAACTGAATCCTCAGTGGCCCCAGTCCTTCAGTGTGATAGTTCATTGTCATGCGTTATGGATCCAAACCAAGGTCTCAGTCATAGGCATCCCATTAACTGTTCCTTTCGTAACACTAATTTTGCCTTAAGAGCTTCAGGCCATAGAAGTACTAGAGATCATCCATTCATGTCTTCAGGACGGTCTGTGCTCACTGAGTTCCAGTCTCAGGTTCTGTGGGCCTTTTTAGAGTCACGAGATGATACTGAAACATCTAGTCCTCAGAGGGAAGACTGCGAAGCCCTCGGCAGGGAGGTGGGGCTAAGTGGGGAAGAAGTACGCAAGTGGTTCTTAGATGCCCGGCAATCCAAAGATAGGGAGAGATTAGAAGGCAGTCATGATGAATTGGACAGAAGTATGGAGGAAGACGAAGGTAATTTAATGATCGATGAGGGTGAAGATGCACACAGTCCATCAGCGACAGGCAGTCATGCCATTGACCTTTCCAGTAGTGCAGAACGACACAGGATTGGAAAGGGAAGTCCAAGAGAATTGCTATTGACATCCGATTCTGAAAATGAAGAGTTCTACACGTCTGTTATTGTGACTGATGAAGAAAGTCAAAGCAGCTCTATGAGGGAAGAGTCAGGTAGCCCAAACAAACAGCCTTCACAGGTAGAGCCAACAGCTGAAAGGTCAAGTGGTGGTGGAAAGGTTCTTCGTTCTACTACAGTCTTCCTCTCGGATGCAGAGGACGAATATGATGATGAACAGAGTATGAAGAGAAAAAAGAGAAAGAGTGAGATTGACAGGGAAGAGGTAGAGCTCAAGCGAGAGAAGCAAGATTTAGATCTTGATCTTCAGTTGGAAGCACAAGCTGACCCTCCCACTCCTCTTACAGTTACAGTCGATCATCATGGTGTTCCAACTGGCATCTTGCAGTCATTGCCCCTTTCCCTGTCATTGGCTCCACTTTCCACCCAGTTATACAGTCCATATGTACTCTCACTTCCTTCATCTGTTATTGGGGTGAGTGTTTCAGAGGGAGATCGGGGTAAAATGGCCTTTTCAAACACTCAAGCGGTTACTCGAAATCCAATAACTGCAAACACCTCCCTTACACACTCCTTCTTATCTAATGGTAATGATTGCGAGTCTGCTTTGGACCTGAGCATGGGGAAAAACCCTATCTCTACAATATCAACATCATCTCTCTCCCCAGCTATCAAGTCCTCTATACAGAAAAGTCATTTGCTTGATGGTCTGGGATTGAGACCAGCGACTGTTGGGGTTCCTACAGATGGAGGTCTCATCGTTGTTCAGGTGAAGCCAGAATCTGCCATTGGAAGATTGCCATCTTCCAATAACACTACTTTAATTAATCGCAATAATTTGGCTAAGACTAGCACTGTGTACATGAGGGCAGCAGAAAAGGTTAGCACATCACTGATGGAACGGGAAAAAGAGAAGGAGCGAGAAAAAGAGCGAGAGCAAAAGAGGCCTAAAGTCAGACGGTTTAGGGACATGAGACGGTCCAGGACCATCATCCATGCTGACCAGCTTGATATTCTCTATGGATGTTATTTCAAAGATCCAAACCCAGGAAAGCATGAATTTGAACAAATATCTGAGTGGGTAAACCTTCCAAAGAAAGTGGTTCAGATCTGGTTCCAGAATATGAGGGCTAGGGAGCGAAAGGGAGAGGTCCGTTTTATCAGTGATGGTACTTTGGCAGCTGTTGGTAAACCACTCATTAAGTTTACCTGGCCACTCTCGAAGCCCATATTCTCAAGCCCACCTAAGCCTAACCCAAGTCCCTCCACTGGCTGGGCCTCTGCAAAACCCCCAACTGGAAATGTTCCTCCAAAGACGGATAAGGTGAAGGAGGTCAAGGAGCCTCTGAAAACTCCCACTCAAGGTCCAAGTAAACCAAGTCAAACAGCCTCTTTCACCGTTGTGTCCACCGGTCCTTCATTAGTTCACAAGACCAAAACAGAAACAACTCCCATTACAATGGTTAAAATAGCTCCCAAGACAGTGGCCACTCCAGTTGCCGTTCCTGTGCTAGTCAGTGGGATTCCTACATCTCGATCTGCTCCGAAAAGGAAGGTTGAAGAGGTACAAGCAGAGTCGGACCACACTGATGAAGATGACAATGATTACAGAGGGGTTGAGTCTGGGACTACCAGCCACATTGTGCCAAAATTGTCCCCTACACCAATTAACAAATCTTCTGCCTTGGCATCTCAGAAACACAATGGGCTCAAATATTGGTCTCAGAAAGGTCCATTTAAGATCAACACCCTCTCAAGAGAACAGTTAGGCTTGAGCTCACAGCGACCTACACCCACTACCACTACGCCCACCACGCCTTCCCCTGTGACAGTTACAGTACCCTCTGTTCAAAACCAAAAAGAAACAAATTACATGCTGCAGAACTCCACCCCAAGACGACCTCGAACTCACCTGAACTGTCTTCAGCTGTCCATCCTGCAGTCGTGCTACGAGACATGCGCTCATCCTAATGCACTAGAGTGTGAGGCAGTGGGGACAGAGCTTGGGCTTCCACTGAAGGTTGTGCAAATCTGGTTCCAAAATACACGTGCCAAGGAGAAACGCTGGAGGCTTCAACAAGAGAAAATGGTAAGGGCATTTAGTCTAATATTTTGAAGCAACTGTTTTCATGACTAATTTTAGTATTTTGTTACAGAGTCATTGTCCTTGGAGGTGTTCAGATACTTTCTCATGTCATTGCAACACATTATTAAAAAATGTGCCAGGTGCAGTAGACTAAGAAAGTGTTTTTTTTTTTTTTTTTTTTACATAGTGATTCCTTTTTAACGAAATAATCCAAAATTAACTCACTCACACCTTTCCAAACCTGTATACGTTACATTCTCATTCATCTCCTTTTGCGTTCTTTTACACAAAAGGTGATTTAATCTGGTTTGGTATTTAAGCGCTTCATTCACCCTGAAATGTAAGTAGTAAAACGTAGGCTGCCACTCTTGTACGCCATCTACCCATCACACAGTAGGTGGCAGAGATACTTCTCTTACTCTTTTTACTACTTTTTCTTTAATTGTGTCCCAATTCAGAGGCTGCATCCTTCGAAGTCCACAAAGGTCAGACCGAGTGTTGTTAAATGGGACGGTCTAACCTATGGAGGATTGCTCTTGTCGCCTAGCAACTGTGACAGCTGCCGTTGACGACCGGCAGCAATGTTTGTACTGGACTTTTTTTTTAAAGTTATATGAAACAAAACAGCGTTTTCTCTAAATATGTTCACCTTGGAACGTTTCTATATATAATAAAGAGTATGAAATATGTAAAATCGCCTCTAAGTCAGCATTGGAAATGCCTAAAAAACAAACCACAGCCTTTAGTTAAATTTGTATCATTACTTGTATTCGAGTTGAAACCAAGTATTTGCATTTAAAAATTAAATCCAGCAAAATCCTTTCGTCACTGGCACACAATGAATTCTGGGGTAGATTAGACCACAAAGGATCCATCTGTTGTGTCCTTCATTAGACAGGAAACGAAGGATGCATTTCGAGGCCGCATTTGAAGGAACCTTTGAATTGGGACAACCTTCATTGCGCCACTTTCATGCAATTGGCCTTCGAATGTACCTTAGAATGATGCAGCCTCTGAATTGGGACGCAGTCCTTAATTTTACATTGATGAAACATTGATTCACATTGGTACCTACAAGCAGGTATTTTGATTGTTTCATCTCCTGGACAGGAGTGACACACAGGAAACCAGTGGCAGCTGCTACGATTTTTACTATTAAAATTATTTATTTTTCTCCACAACTGGTCGGCAACCTTTTTGTCACAAAGTGATATTTTTAAGTTTCCAAGTTAATCACTGTGTCCCAAAATTTATAGCATTTACTATGTACAGTGGAACAGGCTGTAAGCTATCAATAACTTGTGCAGTGGCAGTGCTAATGGTTTGTTAGAGCTGCACAATTTAATTGATTTGAGCAGTTTAAAAGTATCTATAACTTACTACAAGGAATGACTACCTCAAAATGTAGATTTGTATGCTGGTGCGATTTATACTTTATCTGAATCAAATCCATTGCTCGCATGCCAACAATTACTCCTCCGTGTGCCACAGGTTGCCGACCACTGACTTTTTTAAAATTATTATTGAAATTGCTTAAAGGGATGTTATAAATGCAAATGTTGTCTTTATTTACTCCCCCCCCCCCCCCCCCCCCCCCCCCCCTCAAGTTTTTTAAAAACCTATATCTGTATCTTCTGTTAAACGCAAAATATATTTTTAAATAATGTAAGTAGCCCCATTTGGAGGCACTTGTTGACTTCCATGGATATGTATACTTGTTATGGAAGGTCAACGGGTGCCATCACCTGTCTGGTTACCAGCATCCTTTAGAATATAACTTGTGTTCAACAGAAGAAAGAAACTCGCACTGGTGTGGAACAACATGAGGATGAGTAAATTGTCAAAATTGGTGAACTAGTTCTTTAACATTGTGTTTTTTTGTAGTGATGCTAACATTTGTAAATTTTACATCTTCACACAGTCGCCTAATCCCATTGACCCTTCCAAGAAGGTAGATGTCAGCTCGGGTAGCTACCTACAGTACAATGCTCTCCGAGCCAACCGTCCCATCCTACCCAAACCTGTACAACTGACAGTTGTGGAACCAACTCCATCATATACCATCGGCCAGACAACAGGCCGTGAGACTCTAAGAGGCAAGTGTGACGCCTGTGGGATTGAATTCGAATCCAGGGCTGCAGCACGTGACCATGTCTTCTCTGCTCGACATCTTGCCACTCTGAGAACCACTAACTTTGGTCAGCAAGCAGCGTTGGTCAGCAATGGATCTGGTACGGGGTCTATTGGTTTTGCCAGCCAGTCTTCTACCCCATCACCAGCGAGCAGCTCCAGCTAAACAATGAGTTGAAGCTGGTATAGTCTGTGGACCCACAAGACTTGTTGGCTTACAATAGACAGATAAAGGGTGCTGGTCTTTTAAGCTATTGTTCTTTTGAGGATGGAGTGGGCCCAGATGACTTTGGCCATCTTCACTCTCTCTCTCCTTGGATATCAGCAAGACATTGTTATTATACAGAGTCTTTTCTTACAGGGCTCATTTTAATGACCTATTGCCACAGCATCATTTTACTATTAAATAATCTACTGAAATGGTAATCATGGACATGCTAATGCTTATGTGATTATGGTCCGTTTTTCTCAACTTCATCTCGGTTTAAACTCCTTTTTACGTTGGGTAATATTCTACTCACATTTACATAACACTTTGTTTGATTGGGAGAATCTATGGTAATGAAGCACCCAAAAACTCAACCAAAGTGCTCTGGGTTGTCTATGTTTGTGGTACTGCTTTTGCTTGAGCCAGGGTGGTCTTTAGCCTGTTTTAAAGCCTATATAGAAGTTGTTTCTAAGATGATTTATCTCTGATAGTCTTGTTAATTCAAAGAAATGTATTCTGTAAACGGAAGGTTCCCTTCTGGCTCAGTTGAAAGAAGATTAGACTATGCTAACAGTTGATAGTGATGAAATGGTAGAAATGACAAATAAAGCAGAGAATGTGTGTAGTCTGGAATATGGAGAATTTGGGAGAGTGTTCTGAATCCAGACGCGTTTAAACGAGGAGGTTAACAAGATGATAGCTATTTTTGAGCAACCATCATGACAATCCTATAGTCATCAGCAGAGCTCTCGTTGAACATTAAAGATGTCAGATGGTCCTCATACAGCACTTTGACCCTTTTAAAGTCTCAAACCTGTTTTTTTTATTTTAAGGTTTTCGTGTTCTGCAAAATAGTTCAGCAAAGTTTTGTTGTATGGTAAAATCTTACTGTATATCAAACTATAATGAAGTATTAATCAGCTTTTAATGTTATTTTTAAAGAGTTTGCATTGCACATAGTTAAAACAGACTAAAAAATGGATCAGACCTAGCCGCTGTGCACGAAGCCAAAGTCAAGTCTGTACTTACACAATTTTATATGGATTTGTGGAACATCGAAATTATGTACCTTATACCCTCTGATAAACTATTTTGTTTGGTTTGAGTTTAGGGAGTAACCCCAGCTTGTCAATATGAATTAAATACATTTATTTATGGTAAAAGCAAAAGCATTTTAGAATTATGGGAGAGAGTTGTCATGTTTTTTCACTAAGCATTTTGTTTTTGTAAACCAAGTGCTCATACTGAGTAGATTCAAGTATTTTCATTAAAACCCACCAGGAGAGAAGACAGGGTGCTTTAGTGGACCTGAAAACTTCATCAGGGCAATAGGAGGTGCGATTTGAAGGACAAGAAATACTAAAGACGATTTTCCTTTTTGAGTTGTTTTGTATATTATTATTGATACTATTAATACTTTAACAAAATGCAAAACTAAAAAAAGATTTTTTAATGAACTATATATTAAGAAAATGATATTCCAAAGTTTTTCTTTCTCTTGCTTTGTCTCATTAAAGAAACCAAAAAGCAATCTTGATTGGAAGTGTTCATAATGCAAACCACAAAGGAGCTCCCATGCCTTGACACTTTGAACTAGTCCAGGGTTTAAGCATGAGCTACAGTTAAATGCATTTCATACAAAACTTGGAACACTTGAAGTTCATTGAAACGTTTTGTTTTCAGTATATCCCAGCAAATACAAGTTGTTTTTGTTCAAATTTGTGTCAAGTAGTTCATATGAAATGAACATGGACTGGGTTGTAGTGCAGTGCTACAGGACGTGGGATCACAAGGTGTTGCACTGTTCAGAGTATATAGGTAGAATATGGAGAAATGCTTTTATATTATCTTTTCACTTTTTCATTGACACTTGATTATCACTTGTTATAACTGTACTACTTACTATTTTTCAGTACTTTCATCACTTTTGATTATTATTGATTCATAACGGTTTTAATGGCATCTCAGAATTTGAGATGTCATTGATATGAATATTGAACGATAATGGTGGCAGTCTTGTTATGAACAATTAGAACATTGATTAAGCTTGTTTTCCCCTCAAATGTACCTTCATTTTGTGTTGGTTCTCCTTTTTTCTTATGCAGAAAACAAATAAACTGAAGTTAATTGTATTGGATGTTTCCCTTCATTGTGAAAATTACCCTTATAATTTCACTGTGTATATATGTTAATAGTTTGTTTACTTAGTGTTGCTAATACACAACTTATGGACTATCTTGTCAGGGGTTCAGCTTCATTGATATAATATATTGCTTAATGTGGCAGGAAATTTTAAATATTGTAGTAGTGTAATCGTTAAAGATGTCTCAATGGGTGAAACAAATAGACACAATTTCAGTGGTTTAGGATTAAGTTACTGTATATTGAAGATCTCATTATTCCAGTGAATGCAAACTAGAATTGTTGCCAGATCTCACTTGAAAAGCAAGCCCAAGTATGCGTGTAGGTATATACGTAATCTACTACTATTGGTCATCGAAATGTATGAATAAGTTTCTCTTGTGTGCACACCTAAGGAAAAAAACGTACATCTTACAGTATGTAGAGTACAACTCGTACAGATGGTAAGGATATTTCACGACAACCATTAGTGGTCATAATTTAATCAAAGATCTTATTTGATTTTTATGAACAACAATTTCAGACAAACATTCAGAGAAAAGTACAGAAAAAAATAAAAATGACAACTAACAACAATCTAAATCAAATTCCTGATATTGGACAACTGCTTGGTCATACTTTACTGGGCTATTTGAGGTAAGCACTTGAACGCCTACATTTGGAACTATATTCCGGAAATAAATTCATTCAATTGTTTATAAGTGACTTTACGTAAAATACAAGTCGAAGTTGAAAACTGTGTGGACATGGCAACAATTCATAGTGGCTTTACTCCGATACAAATACCATTGCAATTTTACGGCGGTCTGTGAGCCGTGAATGACGCTGCTTTCGTCCAATCACAGGCGGTGTTGTAAAATCTAAGCAGCGAGCGCATTGAAATATCCCAAGAGAACACCAATAACAGTTTCCCATACGTCCAGAGGGTGTGTCCAAAGTGCGGAATTGTCCAATCACCTCTCGATAGTGCGCCTGCAGTGCTCAGAATCCCCGCCCACGGCTTCCATTTCTGTTCTGGAACACGCGAGCCCTCGCGAAGAATACACATTTGCTTTTCTGAATTTACCTTTTAATGTAAATAGAGTAGTAAGTGCGACATATTCACCAGTGAAAACTATTTATATTGGTATAAATAGTGTTGTTGTTATATTCGCTGAAGGACACGTTTGAGCTCCAGAAGAAACGAGGCGGGCTTTTTATTCCCCATTTTAACTTTGGTGAGCGGCGTTTTCCGCCGTTTTTTTTTTACTCCCTCCCCTGCCCCTCTCTCTCGCTCCCCCCTGCGAGAGTCGCGGCCTGTAGTTCAGCCACGAGGCGCGTCGGACCACCGGGCATCAGGCGATGGCGGAGTTTGGTAACGGACTGGCAGATGAGTCTCTGCTGGACTCAGACCCGGGTCACTCAGAACTGGAAGACCCGGGCGCTGGCGATGAAGAACCTGGACTAGACGAGGGAGAGGCCGCTATTGAAGACCCGGTAAGTGAAGGACTTATGATACCTGCTTTAACTACTATGTTCGTTTTTTAAATAGGTTTTCGTCCTAATTTCATCTTTAACATAACACTTAAAACTAAATCAGAGTTGTAAGCCTAATCATGTGAACGCGAAACCGGTTTTGCTAGGTCGGTTTGTCCGCCATTGTGGCTCACGCAGTGCAGCAGAATCAGTGAGTGACATGCGTGCTGCTGGCCGCCATGTTGGCGCAACATTGGTCTGGGTTCCTCTGCGCCAGATCTGTAGACCTAGCGGGGGAAAAAAATCTTCATCGCAAAAATGTGCGACGGGAGAAGTAAGAGACAGGGGCGAGGGTAGGACAGGCCGCCATTAGCCGCAGCAGTGTGGGTTCATCCGCGAAGAAGCAGACGCTCACGGTAAACACGCCTCTTTTCTGATCACTAATGTCTGTGGCGTGAAAAAGTAAGTCGCGTTGGTAATTGCGTGTGATTTGTATCTGTCCTCTGCAATGGAGTAAATCTTTATGTGACGTGTGTGACATGTAAAATTAAAAAAGGCGTGAGGGATTTTTATTTTCAGATTTTGCATCGAATTGGTAGCGTTGAGGAAAACTGCGATTTGTCTTTGGGCAAAACGCTGTATGTCATGCACATCTGCATCGCCGTGATTATTTTTTTTCGATACGCTTTAGAGATGAAATGCCGCTCGTGATGCATTGAATCATTTGTTGGTGATTTTATTTGTGTGTGATGGAGATGGGGCATTAGGGTTGGGCTGGTGCATTTCTCTCCATGCACGTTAACGTTATTGGAGCGAGAGTAGGTCATGCATTTGCATGCTGAATTCATCTCTGCTTTATTTCGTCGTGTAACAATGCTTCATTAATGGGTACTATTTAATCTTCAGTTGCATGTGTATTCTAATCGGTATTTGAAGTTAGATCGTATCACGCGAAATGTTGTTTTAACTGCGTAAAAGGGGCCATCACATGCACATCGTGTTACTTTAGGAGCGATCCAAAGCGACTCCCACTGCCCTGCAATGCAGCACTGCTGAAACTTGAATGTGTGCGTGTGAATACACACCAAAAGTGCATTCGCTCGCGCACAACTATGCGTGCACGGAGGGCATCATGCTTGGGGCGTCTTGCTGACTGGACAATAAATGGTTTGAAAGAGCTCAATGCATAATCACGTGTGTGATAGTTCATGTGCACGCTGTCTGGATGATCACCGGTGAGAATAATGAATGATTGGGACAAAATGGTTTAGCATCACATGATACTGATGCATATAGATCCAATGTCGATCAGACACGCTCAATCATATACTGGCTTAACAGGATCTAGCTAGGCAAAATAAGTAATAACAATTTTGGTTAATATCTAATATTCTGTATTTTTTGGGGTAAGGTCTATATATGCATGTTGATTTTGTTTTTCAGGAGCTGGAGGCAATTAAAGCCCGGGTGAGAGAGATGGAGGAGGAGGCAGAGAAACTGAAGGAGCTACAGAACGAGGTGGAGAAACAGATGAATCTCAGTCCTCCACCTGGTAAGTGAGACTGGATGAATGAGGGAGGCAGGATGGGCAAGGCTTTGGAACGAAGATTGAGTTAAAGGAGAGCACTGCAGAACAGACCGTGCTGATGAATAGGATTGCATTAGAAGATGATGACTAGTTCTGGACCATTTGAGGTCAATAGAGATCTGATCAGAAACAGAATGAAGCCTTCATTTGAGCGATGAAGCTATGCAATAACTTTGCAGATAGTAGATTCTGTGGTAAATCATGGAGATCCTTATGTTGATGAGTTTTCTTTTTTTTTTGCAGCTGGCCCTGTCATTATGTCCATTGAAGAGAAGATGGAAGCCGATGGGAGATCTATTTACGTTGGAAATGTACGGGCAATTATTCTCACAGCTATACATTTATGAGCTGTATTTATATATTTTCTTGCCCTTTGTAATGTTTGCTGAGACATGCTTGATGTAAGCAGTGGTAGTGATTAGATTGTGTCTCTTGCAGGTGGATTATGGTGCGACGGCAGAGGAGTTGGAGGCGCACTTTCACGGATGTGGTTCCGTAAACAGAGTCACCATCTTGTGTGATAAGTTTACAGGGCACCCCAAAGGGTAATTTGAGCATTCTCAACCTTCCTATCTATTTCTTCTTCAGATAGGCACTGTAGTCTTCGAGATGGCATTGATGCATCGCCTTAACCTGCATGCTGAACAGTATCCACTGAAATGATGAACAGATCTAGAATTTGAGGCATATTGGTGGAGATTCAGTAAATAAGTATTGTTGAATAAAAATGAGTTTCATTTATCTAAATTATTAATTGCAAACTAAATTAAAAGCATTCTTCTCTTCAGATTTTTATATATGTAATGTATATATTAAAATAAACTGCTGTGCACAGCCACTCAGTATCTTTTAGGAACATTGTAGTAATTATTATGGCTTTTGTTTATGTTGTGATTGTTATACCATTTATATGCGTACTTGAGACTGAGTTTACTTGGTTCTTTAGCTATTCTGGTGCACAGTATTTTCAAGCTGTTTCCATTAATAATTTGCCAGTCCGTTGCATGGGGTAACATTTGATGAAATGCTTTAATCACAGCCATTTGAACACAGTTTTCTGTCATCTTAATAAATCTTTAACAATATGCTTACTTGCATGGACGAGTGCGGCGGAAAGTGTATATTTGCGTAGAACAGTAAATTATTCATCGCATATGTGTGTTCAGTATATGCTTTTCTGTTCTTTTTAATTGACCTTCACTGCCCTTATGTTTCAGGTTTGCATACATAGAGTTTGCAGACAAGGAGTCTGTTAGGACGGCCATGGCACTGGATGAGTCCTTATTCAGAGGAAGGCAGATTAAGGTGAGATGAGCATAATTTATTTTCTTCTTTTTTTGACAAGTTAAATGTGAGATTTAATGATAAAATACTAATGTCACTTGGGATGGGGTGAGATGAGATGTTTGTGTTGGAGTCTTGACATTTTAAGTTTATATTCACCTGCTGTTATTCCAGGTTGGGGCAAAGAGAACAAATCGTCCTGGCATCAGCACCACAGACCGCGGTTTCCCTCGGGCCCGCTTCCGCTCACGGGGAGGAAACTTCTCGTCCCGGGCGCGCTACTACAGTGGCTACACACCCCCCAGAGGCAGAGGACGGGCCTTCAGGTGAGCTCCATGCCAATCTGCACGTTTGACAGTGACCGACACACAGGCTTCACCCTGACAGAGAGTGCTGCTGTGAAAGCGTGCGTGCATTGGGTAGAGGGCAGCCTAAAATAAGTGTTTGTTAAAATTCATGCGTAATTTTTATTATTTATTTTATTTGTATTAATCCCATCTTGTAATATAAACATTTCTGGAAAAGTTATTAAAAGATTGTCTTTTTGGAATAACATGCCATTTCTTAAAATCCATCAAATCTCCTGATTTTCAGATTTTTTTTATTATTTATTTTATAAGCATTCTGTGATTTGTTTGTAATTGTACAGCAGTCTGGGTAACACTTTATTTTAAGGTGACATAGTTACATGTTACTACCTGCACTTACTATAGAGTTAGTCAGGGTTTGGTCTAGGGTTAGTTACTTGTAATTTTACATAATTTACTGTAATGTAATAATGTTAATTAACGTCTTATTTTACGTCAACTTAAAATAAAGTGTAACTGCAGAGTGTCTCCTGTTTAATGCCTCTGGGTGTGAGGAGAGAAGGAACTGCACCACTCCCTTTTGTAGTCTGCACTCTCTGTCCAAACCCCTGTGTGTAACGTTAAAAGGAAAACTGAGGAAGAATTCCAGAAACCATTGAGAACGCACATCGTTATCATCTCTGTCCATTCCCCTCCTGCAGTGTAAGATTTTGAGCATGAAATGATCCTTCACACTCACCAGATGTTTAAAACTCAATAACCTGCTTCCCACTGTGAAGATCAGTTCTCCATTACGCCTCGGAACCAAGTTAGATGCCTACATGGTGAATTTTCGAACAGGCCTGCGGTCTCGGTAGGCACCTCACTAGGTTTTGAGACTCAACTCCAATCCTATTAGTCCCTCTGGATAGATTTAGCACTTTCTTGCTTGGTTTCACAGATGAGGGTTAAGCCTGTTCCAGATTAAGATGCATGTTTGAGCTGTCTCTTAACTGAAAGCAGTTTTCACTGATATATCTTAAATTGTTAGTGTCTTTTTTTCGAGATGCACACAAGTAATTATTATTATTATTTCTTTTAAGGCTACGTGCATGTCCTAATTGAACTAAGGCCTAATCCTGGCTTTATATAAGGCCTGACTGTGAAACCAGGCATGTATCTTTATCATTATTGTTGGCTGCAATTGTTTTGGTAACCTAGTGTGATGAAGGACTTTCAATTGGAATATTTTTGGGAGAACTTGAATATTTCCTGTCTTTTAAGATCTGGTCGAATGAAAGCATTTTATGAATCAGAGTCTTAAATATCGGTTTGTTGGGAAACTCACTGCCACACTTTGATTTAGTGGAGCTAAGTTTGACTGAGTGGAGCTTGTGTTAGTGAAGAATTTAAGAATCAGCTTCATCCCAAACCCAACTATTTCTGATGCTTATTAGGTCTCTATGATTTGTATAATTTTATAATTAGCCGGTGGGATTGTACAAGTTTGAGTATGTAGCTGATGTCAAGCTCAGCTCTGAATAACTTAAAGGCAAGTGTGTGTTTGCCGTTAGTCAAGTTCTGTTCAGACGAGCCCATTTTGGTACATTTTCACTCCCTTGCATGAATAACATTGTGTTCACTTCCAGAATGGAGGGTTCATTCCTGCAGCCTGATATTGACCGTTTTAGAATCCAACCGATAGCAGGTTTCTGTGCCACGAAGTGCACAGGCTGTTCCTGGAGGGGGTTTTGTGTGAATGATGAGCGTCTCTTGCCTGAATGGATGCCACTGCCCTTACTGATGTGTGTGTGTGTGTGTGTGTGTGTGCGCTCGCTCTCTCTGTGGCCCAGTCCATTTGTGGAAAGCTGTGTGTCGTTGACTGTAACTGTGTGCATGTGTCCGAGGGTTCATGTCCCCAGGATCTCTCCTTTACAGAGACCACAGGAGCCGCCCCGTTCAGAGAGAGAGAAAGAGGGAGAGCGTGCTTTCACTGTCCCCAACACTGGACACTAGACCATTTCTAAAGCTTGAATATACCTAACGCACACACATTCTGCTGGTGGAGAATCTTCCTCAGCTTCCCTTTATAGTAAACCACATTTATTCTTTAGACATGGTTGCATTGATCACTATTTAAATCTTGTTATCCGTAGAAGAGTGGTATACATTGCATTTCATATTTTGAATTGTGTATACCTGTACAGCTTGTCCTCAAACGGCCCTTTAAAATGCATACTACTGATACACACTCATACCCCAAAAAACTGAATTGGTGTCCGTCTTCTTAAACCAATCACAAAAAAGAACTCACCCTCTTTTTCTCTCTCTTTTCCAGGGGCCGAGGGCGAACAACATCGTGGTACTCCCCTTACTAATACCTCCCTACCCCCCTATGAAATCCCCCTTACTATCATCCCGTATCCCTATAGAAAAGAAAAAAGACCCTTCTCAATAAAGGAAGAAAAAAGAAGAAAAAAAAAAAGACAAAAAAGGGAAAAAAAAAAGAAAAAAAAAGAGCATCTCCTGGAAAGACAGACTGACTGGCCGCAGTGTGCGATTGTGTGTGCGCGTGGGTGTGAGGAGGTGTTGCGATCGCCCTGGTAAGGTACAATATGGCCGTCGGGGAGATTTGGTGGCATTTGTTTAAATTTGAGAAGATGATGATGTAATCTCAGGCTGCAGATGTGTCCTTATGTCTGGCTGTGATTTTTCTCTCACCAAACAGCCCCTTATGTTTGCGTTCAACAAAGGCAAACAGAAAAAAAATGTTAAATTTTTTTTATTTTATTATTATTGTACCGTGAATATGTGAACAATTTAATAGCAAGAATGTTGTTGTTTTCACAAAGTTGTGCTATTTGAGATCACATTCTCTATTATTTGTCTGTGCTCTCTGGAATCCCTTTTCCCCCCCAGCGCTGTTTTCTTTCCTGTTCATCCCTCACTCGGATTACCTCCTCCACCTGTGTTATTCCGACAGTGGTTTAGAGTTCGGCGTAGTTTTTACGTTTTACTGTTCTTGAACCATCTTCCACATCATACGACTATTGTAAGACGGCATGGCCTGAGCTCTGAGATCTTTTCTTTTGTGTTTTAAGAGTTCTTTTTTTGTCTCATGCTGCCATATGCCATTCCCGACCATCAGTTTCTCCTTCCTCTGTTCCTGTGCTTCCCCCCACCCCCTTTTCCCTTGCTCTCTCTTTGTATATTAGACCACTTCTTGTCGTTTCAGGTTTCAGGACCAGTGGAGACTGACTACCCCTCCTCCCGTGGCCGCGGCGCCCCCTACCGTCTCGGCGGCGTCTCTGTCTCTTTCTGCTCCCGCTATGCACACTCACCCCATCCTCTCCGTGTGGGGGGGAGGGGGACAGGGTGACCACCGGCCCACTGCGGGAGGCATTTATTACAATAACAAGCGCTGAGCTTTACCAACATAAATTTACTGAGATGCACCAGGCCCATGTTAACACGTACAGACAGACACCGCATACACCGCACACATCCACCACACACATTTATATATCGTGAAGGCAGAGCCATGATAGAGCAATGGCTGCTTATATTGCGAGTGAGTGAGAGAGGCAGGACCAGAAAGAGGTTGAAGGGGAGGGTTCTTCTAGGGCCTTGACGTTCTCAGTGCACAGTGCAGTTAGGGCACGATCGAGCACTAACGCGTGGGCTACAGGTATCGGTTACTTAAGGAGGGCTTCGGAGCTTTTATTTCGGGGGGAGGGAGGGGTATTTGTGTGCAGAGGGTTTTCTTGTTTCTGTTCGTTTTCCTTTTTCAGATGGGGGAGTGGGTGTGGACGAAAAGAGAAAAGATGTTTTCCTTTTTTATTTTTATTTTTAACCCATGAGTCTGTAATTAGAAAAAAAATAAAAGACATTGTGTAAAAAGTACTTGGAAGTGTTTGGTCCTTTCTTTGAGATGGAGTACAGAGATGTGTACAATTTCACTTTTCACCATATTGCATTCAAGGAAATATTTTTACATTGTTTTGAAAGAGTAAGATTTTCTAAAAATGTTTCGCATTATAAATCACCGTTTCTTAGGGTGACATTATTAGAAATAATTTTATGGTAAGCACACATCCATGAAGGATTTATTTGTCAAAAGGTGTTAGCCTTTTCAATGCTTTGGCTAGACCGGTCATCCATCAATTTTCTTAAGTGCTGTCAATTCACATTTATAGCAATGTTTCAAAACAGCTGTGGTTGCTTGATGCAACCTATATTACATTTTGCTGTAATGTGGTTATAAAATGGTTTAAATCTGAAGTCGTTATTCGGTTGAGTGTTTTGGTTCAATAGCTGAAGTTCAAAAATGCAATGATTTTATACTGTTGTCATAGAGTAGTATCAGTGCAATCAATAATCATGGTTTTCTCACGCCAGCTTTCAATAGATTTGAACTGAATGATATTAGACGGATGCTAAAACTCTCCAAGCTGTAGATTTCTGACATTTACTATTGATGACAAAAAACAGGCAAAATAATGTTCTGAACAACAGCAAAAGCCAGCTGGTCCCCATCGAATTCAACAGTTGAAGTCAATGGGGCTCAAACTGTTTGGTCACCCACTTTCTTCAAACTATATTTTATGTTCAACAGAAGAAAGAAACATAAAATGAGGAGAAATGTTGTCATTCTTGCAAATGAAGCTCAATAGGCAGAGCTCCGAAGACCAAATAATGCCTTAATGAACATAGCAACTAAGCTAAAATCTATTGTGTAATTTTATAGTTCTTTTCTGTTGTCTAACAATGACCAAACAACTTAATCTTGTAAGACTCACCGTTCCTGTTTCAAAAAAATCTCATCTTTCTCTCCAATTGTGACCCTTAGAGTAAATGTATAACATTTTCCAGGGACAATCAACTCATTCCCAGAGGAGAGAAGCATTCAAGTGACATTTCAACTCTTAATAATGGTCTTATACATTGTTTCACACCCACTCGTTTACTGGGGAAAAAAAACTGACTACAAAAAAAATATTTCTTAATGGGCCACAAGACTTTCGCGTAGAGCAGTGTTTATCAACCTTTTTTGAGCCAAGGTACATTTTTTCATTGAAAAACAAAAAAAAACAAGGCACACCACCAACAGAGTCAAAATTTGTGAAATTTAATAATTTTCCACGGCACACTAATAAACTGCGGCAAAGTGGTGGAAAAACACTGACATAGACCATGAGGTCTTCAAAACATCCAGCATTTTAAAATACTCAAATTATTGTTTACCATAGGATAAATTTGAACAAATCCTGTGCAAGGAACAGTTTTGTGTATCATGATTTCGGCATTACTTTTTAATTACATTACTATATTCTTAATATCATTAATTTGACTGTACTAACACTATTGGACGAAAAATGAACTGAGCTGGATGATGATGATAATAATAATAATATCACTGTTTTTCTGCAGAACTGCTTTATAGATGAAATGAACTAATTTAACAATTGACTATCTTTACAACAGAACCGAATCAACACTGAATTAACTTCAGATGAACAATGGCACTATTTTCTTTTCGACCAGCTGTACATTGGAAATGAACTTGGTTTATAACATTGATCATAATTGATCATTGTCCATTATCTCTGTAAAGCTGCTTTTAAAGAATCTCTATTGTGTAAAGCGCTATACAAACAAAGGTGAATTGCCTACTGTAGTTTTCAAATATAACAACTGTTTGCTTGCCACAGACCCCCATGTTTCATCTGAAATTATACAGCACCAATGGTTTGTTTAAAATAATGCAATTTGGAAGGGACAAAAAAACAACAGCATTTTAAAAAGATGGTTACTGTAATGGACGCAGACTCTACATGGGTTAAACAAAGTTTTAATCTTGATTGCATTATGATCATGCCTTCATTTACTGCCACACTAATCGTGTAGAATTGCAATCGGCACAATAATTGAAATTATATTCAATTAAATATGAAATTATTGTAAACATAAGATCTTTTACAAGAGTGTCTGAACGCACTTGGTTATACTAATCAAGGTAATCCTGATACTGAGATCAATATTTTGAATTAGCCAATATTGAAATTGATCTTAGACATGTTCCTTTGCACCCGAGGTTTACTTGTGCTTCCTGAAAACTGAAAAGATAAAAGATATTAATATGCAACACAGGAAGCATATAATTTTGAAAACACAAATATAAGATACAAAACCAATACTTACGTTTCTTCTTACTTTTCTTAATCGTTTTCTTCTTTTTCCTGGGTTTTGGATTATCAATATCCTACAAACAGGGAAAATGCATTCAGAAACGTGTCTAAAATAAAGGATCTGAGATCAGCAGACGTGTTACAGCTCACTTCTCTGTCATAAATGAACCACATGAAGCTTTTAAAAACGCTGTATTTCTACATGTTGCCATTACAGAAATACGGATTCAAGTAATGCAAATTGTCAGTACAGCGGCAACTGGAACTTCTGAAAACTACCCATGATGCCAATGTCCAGCTCACCTGTGCTTCTCCCCCAGTCAGAACAGTGATGTCCCCAAATCGAGTGATGTTGCTCAGCTGTGAAGCCATTCCCATCATTCTTCTCTTCCTGAGCCTCTGCTCACGTGTCATACTGAGACGGACCATCATGGTTTCCTCATAGTTTTTCCTTTTATGAAATATTTTCCAAAAGTATTAGAAAAAAATCAAGTGCAAGCGCTTCATATACAGAACAATGTATTTAATCTAAAACTAGGTTCAAAATGCATGGCATTATCTAGAATCTCCACATCATGTACCTGTTCAGCTCCTCTCTGCTCTCCCGTTCAGTCTGGAAGTCTCTGCGGTCTCTGATCTCCTCTGGAGCGTCGCTGTATTGCTGCCGGAGCTCCTGGATCACAGAGCTGCGGAGTGCCGCTCTCTTCTGTTTATCAACGCGCTCCTTCTGCCGGTCTGCTTCAGTCGTGTCCCCATCTATGCATGGACAGGTGAGGGTTTGGGATATGCATTAACTGCAGTTATGTCTCAACATCTGAATCATAATGTGAAATAAAGAAAGTGAACGGTTACAAAATAAAAGGACTTACCATAATGCATTGGAGCAATTCGAGGAGGTACATATCGCCTGCCGACTGAAGGCTCTCTTTCTCCTTTTGTTTTTGCTTCTTCACCCTCATCATCTGAATTCTCAGATTCACTAAGCTGTATGGAAGAAATTCAGCAATTTTTATCATTTATAGTGTGTATATACATAAACACACATATATATATATATATATACACACACATACACACACAGTTAAAATTATTATGCAAGGGACATAGCATTAGGATTTTGTTTCTGCCATGGAATAAAACTTGAACAATTTTCACAATTGAATACACTCAAATGTATATTTTTCATCTCACATATCTGATTTTTTTTCCTCGCAGTTGCAAGTTTATATCTCGCAATTCTGAGAAAAAGGGTCATAATTGAGATGTCACAATTGCATTTTTTTTATTCTGTGGAAGGTTGTTTCCACCATAAATTTCAGTAAACATAAATAAACATTCATATTTTAGTTAAGAAATCTCATTTTAGATGACTAGCATCAACCTCAGACATGTTTATGTATTTTGCCAGGTTAAGTAAGTCAGGGTTCTCATACAATACGAGAAAAAATCTTTTAAAATATAAAATATGGTGCAATGTCTTGCAAAATGCATGAAACCTACTACTAACCTACTAAAACTCTACTATTGTGCAAAAAAGAGAACAGAGATTAACAAACTGTCAAAAGAACTCGGATAAAGACTTAAGGAAAAGACCTCCCCTAACCAAAAATAAACGTTTACAATGAGTTTAGAAATGCATGACTCATTTTTGAATAGTGTACTACAATGGATGGTGAACGTCCACCCAATGGAGAGGTTCTTGAGAATCCAGCAGCTTCAAATACCTGTTTGCTGCTCAACACAAGCTTTTTTTTTTTATAGCTGCCTTTATTACAAATCACTTGTTTGACAGAAACTTTCCTCAAGTCTTAAATTTCTATAAAATATTATATTCCATGATAAGAGCTTTACCTTGCTGACCAGATTCTGAGGATTAGGGCGAAAGTGCAGGGGGTCATTTTCAGCTGGAAGAAACACCATTCAAGTCAGTAAACTTGTGTTTTAGTGTTCTTAATATGTGCAATCAATGACAAAAACAGCGGAAGACTTACCGAGGCTGCCCGTCACTGCAGTCCGCACTAACTTATCAATCTGATATTTGAGCTTTTGGTCTAGGGGACGCATTTTCTCCAAAATCTATGCAACAAAAACAGAAAGAGGGGAAAACACACTTTTAGCATAGGCACAGCATTAAAGGCAGTCTGTACACTGTTGGATTCCACGATGCACCAGAGTCAGAAATAAGCCAATAAATAATTTAGATCATTCATCTAACACAGGGGTGCCCAAACTTATTTGGCTTGTACTTATAAAATGATCTACCTACAATAAAAATACAAAACACATTTATTTATAAATATATTGAGAATTCTTTATATGCACAATATATGTTGGTGTAGCTTGCATAACTACATTAACCCATATTACAAAATAAAACTGTATTTCTTCGCCTTTGAAGTTTGCTTTTAGAAAAATTAGAAAAAAATGAACAGTCCAAAAATGCTGCTCCACATTTCGAAAATGACAGTGAACAAAGTCCACCTCTCACTCCATACGGAAGTGGTACTTTTTTGACTCATTTTTATATCCTTAGATTAGAGGCTTTCCTGTAGCTCAAACAGTAAGTAGAGCATGGTGTTTGCAATGCCATGGTCATGGGTTCGACTCCCAGGGAAAGCAAGAACTGATTAGAATGTCAATGTGTTTCTTGAATGCAATGTAAGTCGCTTTGGATAAAAGCGTCGGGCAAATGCATAAATGTTAAAAAAATGTAAATGTAGTAAATTGGAGGGGTTCTCACTAGCTTGCTAGAGTTTTGCAGCACTTGGCACCATTGTGCGCATGCGTAGTGACCCATGTGTCAGAAAAGGTCAGACTTGCTGCTCTGTACATCAATCAAGTGGCAAATTTCATAGTGAGGACGGATGCTGGGCTGACGTCTACTTGGTTAATTTCATGCGATCTACCCACAATACATTTATGATCGACCGGTTGATTGTGATCTGCGTATTGGGCAACCCTGATCTAACATGTAATTTATTGCATTATCGCATTTGATTTGAAGCCAAAACAGACAGAATTCTGAAAACCGATAATTTATTGTAGAGAATGAATGGACTCATCTGAAGAATGTGTCAAAAAATTGAATGAAACACTTATAATAAAATAATGTCCAATAACATCTATTCAAAGAGCAAATAATCATAGAATTAATATGAATATAAAAAAATAACATCTGACACTTTTTCCGTCTTACCGTTCTTATGGTAACCAGCCTGTGGATGGCGCTGTTGTCGTTCAGACTTTCTCCTTCTGTCTTCAAACTGATCAAATGAGTGATGTCTTGCAAGTAAAACAGCAACAGATGATATTTCAAGTCCAGAAAAGACAAACCCTACAGCGAAAAAGAAAAGAGATTTCATAAACAGTTTGAATGTGTGCGGATGGTTATCTATATGTATGTATTTTTGTGTGTCTGTCTGTATGTGTGATAGTATTTCAATACAATAAAAATAGTTCTACCTTCGAAGTCTGAAAAGCATTCTGTCTGACTTTCTTTATCATGTCCCGGACATGACTTGTTACTGAAGCAACCTGAAAATATATCAGTAAATCATTACATCTTCAGTCAATCATAATCATCTGTAATATATCCAGTGATGCTGTCCATCTAAATCAAAATATTCCGCCTCTGAGAAACGACAGACCTGTTCAGTGAGACTGTTAAGAAGACGCACAGCAGCGGGAAGATCGCTGTCAATAATATCCTGCAAAAGATAACTTCATCATTTAACTATTAGGCAGAGAATTCAGCTCATAAAAGGCTATCAGGTTAGCCAACATGAATTAGACCGCATATTGTAGTTTATCCAAGAAGTAACAAACAATTCCATGGTCACTCTATTATACCACTCTAATATACCAGTCCCGTTACAGCACATATATATCTAAGTTCAAATAAAGACAAAATCATATTGTTAAAGAACAACTCACGTTTCCAACTGAGGTGGCTGCCATTTTGAATTAAGCAAGTACGGGTACCACGTAGGGACAAAACTCGAAGCAAGCAATTTAAAAAATAATAAAATAATACTAAAACTTTCGAGAAGTCAACACATGTTTGTAAAAGCTGTTTCGTTTTTCAGTGGCTTACAATCGTAAAAGGACCCTTATTATTCCAACCATTAACATTTGCATCAAAAATATATCATATAAAAAAAATATGAAAACATTTATTACACAATATGTTTGCCATTGCCTTGTTGTGCCAATGGTGTTTTACTAGTCTAGTCCTTATAAGCCACACGGAATAATTTAATAAGAAACTGTGATTTTAAGACCTTTAAGGGAATATCTCGTGTTGTCTTATGTCTGTAGAGATGAAAACATATTTTGATACCACGATACATCACATAATTAGTTCTGATGGAAAATACACCCACACCATCTTACAGGACAGAAGAGACACAAAACATCTTACATTTGGAAATAATCTAACATATATCACCATATAGATGAAATCAATTACATATAATCATGTAACATAAGACATTAGAAATCTAGAATTCATAAAGAAAAGATTAATAAGATTCATAAAAAGGAAAAATGAGAAAGCAAAATTGAATAAAAAGCAAAACTTATTATTAAATTAATCAAAGACATCAATAAAAAGAATACAGTTGGAATAGATTTGAATAAAATAATTTTCGCATACACCCAGTTTGGGGGGTGAATTAAGGGTGAGTGGAAATAAGGTCAGTCCTTGCTGTGAGACCACATAATCAAAACTGGATGCCCTCATTGATGTGACATCATTCAGGCGGGCACCCATTGAACCCGTTGATCCTGAAATGCAAGCTTTTGCTAATTTTCATAATAAGGTCAGAATATTGCCATAACTACTATTTTACACAAACCTTTGATAGAAACATGAATATGATATACTACGGCAACAAAATCAGTAAAAATTTGTTCATTTCATGTTTCTATTTTCAGAATTAGGTGGTTTTCAATTTGTTTGGCACAGTTTGAGAGAATGGGACAGCATGATTTTGGATGATTGGGGCAGCGCTTTAAGGCTTAGCTAATTGAGAAAATGAATAACCTTGCAATAGAGAATCTTTTCATTAGAGCAACCGCCAATTGACACAAAATATTTATGAACTACCTGGAATACACTCAAATAAAATAACGTAATTCTGAAAATGGAAACATCTCATTCAACTTTTTTTGCAGCAGCAGTAATACACCACATATTCATATTTCCATCAAAGATTTTTGCAGGCTTATTATGTTTTCCGGTTTACATGGGATGGGGCCCCCGCCCAACCTTTCATCCAAACGTTACCAAACAAAAGTTTCCCTTACTTGTTTACACTTTTCAATGACTTTTGGACTTCATGTGTTGTAGCTGCTGAACTGTGGATGAATTTATAAACGTGGAGGAATAAAGTTGAACAAAAATAAACACATACTATTATAATAATGTTGAATAGAAAAAGGAAATATTGCAAAGTATGAACTAACTAGTGTAAGAAATATACTTACCTAAATCAATAAGATGTGCCGTCACATTCACCATTAATTCACCTATTTTTTAAATGTATAACTATCCAAAACACCTTAAATATAAACATAGCTGGATCAAATTGCATATGTTTATTTGTTTGTTGTCAATTCACAATTCTATAATAGAAATCGTGATTTTCAATTTCACCATAAGATGGCGTAAGACTCCATTTGACCTGAGTCACATCATTGCAGGTGAAGTGAAGCACATTGAGAGTTGAATATGAGTAACTGAAAACAGTTACTGAACTCATTTATTTGAATGTCTCTTACATTATGAAAAGTTCTGACCACTGACGTTTCCACATCCTGGATTAAAGATCTGACCAACTAGCAAGTTGACTAGTTAGGCTAGTCATCACTTTTTTTTCTTTAAAACTGTTCTTAACTGTTTAAGCCAAGCACATAAAAACATAAATTGGTCTAATTTGATAAGACAAAAACAAAACAAAAACAGATTTACCGTTGACTAATTGCTAGTTTAGGCAATACATTTAACACAATTTAGACACAATTTTAACAAATGGCTATGTTTATGCAACTGACCCCAGACTTATATCTGATATCTTGTCTGAACAGTTTATGCAATCGACCCTGCTGATTAATATTTTGCATGGTGGTCAACAATAACAAACGCCTTGGACAACAACAACAAAAAAATCTATGCAGACAAAATTAAATGGATTCTTTCTGAACTTAAATTCTCAAACAATAGGTTACCTGTGAAACAAAGCTATTCTTACATTTTTAAATTAATCACATTTTGGTCTATATCTGGTCTGGCTACATGAAAAGGGCAAAATAGAGTAATTCTGGCAAATGTATGCAATATGCATTACACTCTTTACATTCAATCATCCGTATATGCATGTTTCAGACACATGCATATGCATTCGTATATGCATGTTGTGCGTGTGTGCTTGAAAGGATTACGATTAAAGCAAAAATACATTCAGGGAGATATTGCTACTGATACAAGATAAGAAACCGGCTGCAAAGTGAGAACAGATAGAGACAGATGTGAGTAAAGCGCTCTGTGTGGCCTTGAGCAGCCACTGCCGTACCTAAGGGCCGACGCTCTTCCTGTTAACCCTCCTGACATGATGGACCTTACAGGAATCACTAATGAATCTGTGTCTGGGCCTTTGTAACTATTAAAGGAAATCATACATGCTTTTGACAAAGCCTTTCCCGAACATACACTCTCTTTCCCTCCGTTATGGCCACAGAGGATCTATGTTTGTGACTGCTGTGAGAACACTGTAAATGTAATCATTATGAGCAGCTGCCCTGCTGCCATTCTTATGGATTAGAGGGAAAAAAGCAATAAAAAAAGTTTACTCATCCTGCTACCCTCTCTCATCAGTAAATGGCTTTCAAGTCTCTTTCTGTCCTCTGATTGGATGTTCTTTAGTGCCGTTTATGGAAAGGCTCCCACTTAAATTAGTCTTGGCTGGTAATATCATTAGCTGGAAACTCTTAGAGATGTGGTCTAATTAGTCTAACTCTTAATAAAATAACATCACACCTTCGGCTCCTCTTGGCAGATTAACGTTGAGTACAAAGATATAGGCAGGGATCGTGACAGTTGAAAGTGAGTGAAATACAGACCTCATTGAAAACCTATAGACCCCTTACTAAGCGCAGCAATCCAAGCAGACTGGCCTCATGGTCATGCAAAAAACTCGGGCCACATGACAAAGAATCCAATGGTAACACCGTGTGAGCTGCTGCTCAATGACAATGGAGCGCCGCGAACCCCCACACTGACTATCAGGGGAGTTTAAACAGTTATGCGTCCCGCCACATAAAGGATTACCAGGGCTGTTTCTGTTACTCAGATAACATACAACTGCTTTTGACAAAGACACCACGCAGGCAAAGCAAAATCCTGTGGAGACATGGGAATTGAGCTCTCTTTTCGACAACAAGCTTTTGATTTAAGGCCTGAAATTCATGCATAATTATGGCTTTTTAACCACTTTCTTACATAAATGATAAAGAAGAATGTTAAAGTTAATATTTGTTTTGTTATATTTGAGCCTTTTCAAGCTATCTTAATGTAGATAAATATCTTTCCTTTTTCTTTTTGCAAACATTTATTTTACAGTCTTTATTTATTCTATTTTTGTATTCTACTTATGTATATTTAGAACTATGTGTACATTATTAGATTTGTTTTCGGTCAAATCAATTAATTGTGAATATTCACGTCTAAAAAATTATATATATATATATATATATATATATGTATATACACAAACTTTTATGTTAGATGCAATTGTTCACAATTAATTGATTTGACAGCACCATTATTACTACATTAATTTTTTATATACACATTTGTTTATATAAATGTATTTGCATTTGTGGTTAATTATCAATATTTTATAATCTTTTTAAATTATATTTCATTTTCACTTTAAATTGCATTAAAGGGATAGTTCACCTTAAAATTAAATTTCTGTCATCATTTAATCACCCTCAACTTGTTGGAAACCAGCATGAAGTTATTCCTTCTGAAGTAATTCCTTCAAAATATCCTCCTTTTTGTTCAGTAGAAGAAAAAGTCTACCAACAGGTTTGGAACAACTTGAGAGAACGTGACAGAATTAGATTTTTTTTTTTTTTTTTGGTGAACTGTCCCTTTAAGTTCCATTACTGACAATGTACACGTACAAGTATAATGAATTTTTGCTTGACTCAAAATATAAACAAACAAAAAAACAGAAAAGTATTAAAAAGAAATGATCATTATTTCTAGAGAAACATGGAAATACATACAAATGGAAATAAAGTGGTTTGCTGTGGTGGATTACCTTGATGTTTGCATCTGCATTTCTTTCACGTGATTTCTCCTCCAGAGCTTACAGTAATGTCAGGGGAACAAAATGCCCAGCAGAACGTTATATATTAGACTGTTCCAATCCTGTCTCTGCGTATGATTGACACTCCTGCATCTGCTTGTTTAATTAAGACTCCAGCTATCGATGGCTGGTGTGGGGGGGGGGGGGGGGGGGGGGGGGGGTAGATAATAATAAGTGGGTGAAGAGCAGTTCAGTGGCACTCAGCATTTTCCCCTAAAGTTTACTGTAAACACAGGGCTGTTTCAACCTCTTCCCAGCACTCTAAATAGATGGAAATGGGGTAACACCTCCAGGCTTTGTCTGACAAGGCTGACATCTAAAGATCCTAACAGTGTTTAAGGGCCCACCAAACATTTCATATTCGTGGATGCCAATTATGTGCACATGAATGCATAATTGCTCCAGAGGAGCTTAAAGTAGCAAGTCTAAAAGGCCTAGTTATTTCAGAGGAGCCTTTAGGCCGCGGTGATCAGGATCAGGTGGGGAAGGTTGGGCTTTAAGTCCATCTCCTGAGGAACTTTGGACAATGCGAGAGAGGGCGTGGGCTGATCTGATCATCAAACACAAAATTGAGCTCAATAACAATGAATGAGGGACTTCCCTTGTCACTCTAAAGGGAAATAACACAAAGTTCAACATGAACAAACAAAAAGACTGATGGTTGCTTAGCCTTAGATTATCCATCAGTGAATCATGTTTGGATATTCCTAATGAATCATTAATACCAATTACTTTTAAACTTTAACCCCATGTTAGGGGGACTTTTAATCAGAGATTAGCAATCTGTTTGCTCTTTGTTTGTTTTATGCAGTGTTTAAAACAGTACCAACATACATGCTGTACTTGTCTAATGTTATTAATATCATAAATATGTAAATACAAATGTTATAATAAACATTGTTTTATATTTATAAAATGGAATAAATAAATATATAATCATAAATATACAAACATATATAAATAATACACACACACACACACACACACACATCTTAAAAATGTTTAAAAATTGTATATATGTATATATATATATATAATTTTTAAACATTTTTAAGATTTACGCAATTTAATTAATAGTAAAATTCCATTCAATTGAACCTTACGTTTTTTGACTGAATAATTGATTAAGGATTAGTAATAATTCAATTTAAATTCATAAGGATTATTAAATTCAATTTGATGGATTTTACTGTAAAGTGTATACTGTAGTTATTTTATATTGATTATAGTGTCAAGCAATTTATGTATTTGAAAGAGTGTCTCAACAGACAACTTAAACAATTAAGCAGATGTTTAATTAAATAATTAAATTTCACTCTCTTGACATGCTAAAAATCCTCTTTACAGGCGTTGCATTTGTTTTCACCTATAAAGTTGTTATTTGTTTTATGGTGTTTGCAGCCCATGTTATATTAATTTGAATATATATAAATGTATCAATTCTATTTTATAAATAACATTTTTATATTTTAAAGGGTTGAAGTTTACTTTAAATTAATTTAGGTTACTTTATTGTCAATAATGAATGAATAAATTAATGAATGAATGAGCAAAAGAATGAACGAATGAATTAAATAATTATTTTTACATTTGAAATATGATGTGTAAAATATAAAAAGTGTTTCCATAGCTAAATAAAACATGAAAATTGGGATATTCTCCCTGACTGGTTCATGTTGTCACTTTAGCAAAAGACCACTCATTTAGTTTATAGCACTTGCAGTTTGTGTAGAGACATTGTCATGTGTCCACAGTTTTATTTGCTCCATACTGATATATTGTATGCCCTAAAACCCTGGTGTCTCTCCTTATAGGCTCCATCTTTCTAATTGCTCCTCTACTGTAAATTGGACCCTACTGTTAATTAGCCTCGGCCAGCCGTACTGCATTTCAATAGCTCCCCTAGTGTGCTACAGTGCAGCCTAACCAACATGCTGCCTCATCTCTAGTCTTTAACCTCTCTGCAACTTTATCCCTTATTTCACCAGCTTAAGCAGATTCTAGTGCTAGCTTAAGACCCCTCCACAAATTAGCATTGAGTGGGCAATATCAGGCCATCATTAGTCACACCTATTAAAACTGGGGCTTACAATCTGTCACAGAAAGCTCTCACTGATCACATTTTGCTTTTACACTAACTAATGTTGTATGAACTTCTTTCACGGCAGTGCAAAGGTGCAGCTCTGGTTATAAACTGTGATTACCTTTTCATGAAAGTTTTTTTTTAGCATTTATTCTATCTATACTTTCATTCTTTTGCATGTTGTTGAGCTTTTAAAACTACTTATGTGTTAAAGGTATACAGTAGGATCCTAAAGTCTGAAATGAGGCCACATTGAAAATCTGGGTTTTCATTGTGTGTGTGTGTGTGTGTTTTATGTAATTACAGTGTTTTTTTTGTCTTTTGAAAAAAAGATTTAAGATAAAAGATATTGAATTTGAGAAGTTTATTTACTACGAACCATTTGAAAATGTGTCAGATTGAAATGATGATTGTAAAATATTATCATATTTACACAACACTGCTAAATTTGAATCATGCTGTATAATAACATGAGCATCAGGTTTTACACAGACTTTTGAAGTTCATGCAACACAAAAGCTGCTGTCATAAAAGCAAAAGAGGGACAAAACAACTACTAAGACGTTTTGAAGTCCATTTTTCACTTAATAAAACATTGTAGGAAATGGTAAAAGAACACAAAGCAGAGGCATTTCACTAGTGCTCTCGTGGACTTATGGAGCCCATACACTGTTTCTGTGCATGAGTGTGTTTGTGCAGGGAAAGGGGAGGCATATGGCATGTGTCCACACAACCTCCTCTCCTCCCCTGCTTACTGTAAGAGGCTGCTTGAAGCACAGCTGCCAATGGAGCAGTGTCAGTCCCCCCATTCACCCTCAGAGCTGTTTGCTGTGTAATTACAGTTCGCCCGTCTTTTGTTCAGCCCCTAATCTGGAGGTTACATTGTGGAGCGCACGTGCCCGACCCTCGTTCAGGGGGCCAGCGTTACCCGACCCCACCTCCACCCCTTCCCTTTTTTTCACACTCTGGTCCAGAAGTGTGCTGATCTACAAAGCCCTGAAAGGGACACAATTAGCAGAATGACAGCCAGTGTGAGGATAAACAGAGGAAACCCGAGCACAATGGGTTCGACTTCTATACGGCACTCTAAAAACCCACAGCCATGTGCCGCCCGCAAAACAAAGCTATTGTGATGACTGGCTATTGTGATTCGTGTGTTGTAGGGCAAACTTTGCCAATGATGTGAGTGGCACAAGTATTATGAGCTGGAAATGTTGCTTAACAAATGGATGTGAAGAAGTTAAACTTGTCATTCAGCTGCAGTTCCAAGTGCCCTGTCAATGATTATATGAGGATCAATGTAAAGGCACAGTTGGCTGACAAATGAATAACGGGTCACAGCAAAGTTAGACTAACAAATAATGCTGTTTCCTCAGCCAAGAGTTTTCAGTCAATGTGTTTTATGTGAAACTACAGGGGATTTTTAACTTTTTCGTTTCGTTTTCTGAAGGTCACATTAAAACTATTAGTAGCAATAGCAAAACAAGTTGTATTTTTTATGAACAAAGATGAATAAACACTGTAACAAATATATTGCTCAATGATAATTAATGCTATAACATTGACTAATGAGATCTTATTATGAAGTATTATCGAACTATTCTTTAATGTACAGATTTTATTACTCCTATCTCAGACCCACTTTTAAACTAAATTATGAAATTGTTCAAAGCCATTGTATAAATATTGACATTTAAAAAATAAAACTACACTCAGAAAAACTGGGTTGTTTCAATCCAGTTGGGTTTGTCCATATTTGACCCAAACATGACCCATCTTTCAATATTTTTATTTCTGTCACTTTTTGAACTTTGAAACGTTTCACACTTCAAACCTCATGGAGCAATAATAACAGTCTGTAATAACAGTCTCATCCTGAAATGTCAATGATGTAACTTTTTTGTGGAGAACAAAATAAAAATAAAATATCCGAAAATATTTTTTCTCTCTCTCCATGCAATGAAAGCTGTTAATAAATCAATAAAGCTGTTCGGTTACCAACATTTGTGTTCCAATAAAAAAAAGATAAAAAAAACTGAATGTGTGAATATGTGATTTTGGGGGGAACTATCCCTTAAAATATTCTGTGCATATTGTGTTTTAAATGGAATCTGTGAATATTTTATTCAGATTCTGCCATGCACTGTAGTAGAAGAATAACTTTGCTTAACTCAGTGAGATCACCAAAAAGCGAGAAGCTCAGTCAGTTTTTGTTTTTTCTTGCCTACACACTATTAACAGCTTCTAATGGTCTCATTCGTCTCTTCAGCGTGACAACTCAACTCAATGTGTTATTGATATCTAATCATGTATAAGGCTATATTTACAGCGCTGTAGTATCTGTTTTCCAAACAGTGGAAGAATTCAATGAACTCATGGTGTATGTGTGTGTCAATGTGTGTATGTGTGTGAGAGAGAGAGATGAGCGGGTGAAAGAAGAGGCATGGTAAGCACTGCCGAGGATCTTATTGATCTGATCTGATGTCTGGGTTTGGCCGTGTAAAAGGCCCATGTGGGGCTTCTGCTCTCTCCCTGTGGTGGTCCAGTGATTAGCTGCTCCTGCATCTGTTCCTGATCCGTAATAAAACAAATCAACATGTTTCTTTTTGCTCTGTGTTTTTATTATTAAGACTAGAGTCGCATGCCTAACTAAACCTTCTGAGGTTATACGGTATTGATCAAGTGATCAGACATACTAACAGATCTATGAGAATGGATTGAGGGTGTACCTTAGCTCAGCCACAGTCTGATCAGACTCTCTGATTATGCATGAACATCCATCCTGCTCTCAATCGCATGTATGCATACTCAGGGCTGGATAATACGACAGAGATTACGACTAATCTAGAGCAATATGGAGAATATATCCACTGAATCGAATTTTAGGGTGTGTTTATGTTTGTAGATTGTTAGATCTAGACCAAAAAAGAAAATGATATATGTTTAGCCTTGATTTGCTATTGCGTTCTCACTGTCATTTTTAACACACAAGCCTAAAGATTCAAAACATAACATTTATGAGATGTGAGATGTGCTAAATGTGCTTGTTGTATGTGCATAGTGTGTACATATGTGAATATGATTTCATCAAGTGTAACGTTCCTGGATAAACATCTTTGCTGATCCTGGAACAACACTCCAAACAACCAATCATATTTGAGGGACAAGTTTACAGTTTATTCCAAGTTTTGGCTTACAACCTGGATGAGGTGCTTCTACATCAGTGTTATTCACTCCCTCTGATTTTAGGGATAAGTTATGTATGGGGTTTGGTTTTAGGGGTGGGATTAGGGTTATTTTCTGACAGGAATGTTGTTCCAGGATCAAAAACATATGCTGATCCAGGAACATATCGTACTCTTACTTGGCAAAATCACAGTGACTGTACTTGATGGTACTTTTACCAACTGAAAACTCAGAAAGAGCTAATAAAATATGTAAAAGAATCAGAACAGCACCCAAACAAACAACTCCTATAACAAACTTTAATAGGTAAATGTTTGGGTTCATTTAGTCTTTGGTTCGTGTTCATTTCACCTATTTGTTTGGTGTGCACCAGATTTTGGATGACTGACAGCGTTCACGTTTATTCAAATACAGTAGTACCTTAAGATACGAAAGGCTCAACTTACGAAAAATCCAAGTTACGAAAGCAAAGACGAAAATTTTTACTGCTCTACATAAGAAAAGTTTTCAAGATACGAAAGGTTTCTGAAAGTCCGAGATTCGCCCCATAACAATTTTGAAACTCGCGCCGCACGCCGCCATCTTAGTTATAGTAGACTCGCCACCATCGTCCTGCTCTCCCATTGGTTCCTGATGCTAGCCAAGCCATGAGATCCTTCTCTCTAATTGGACAGCATCCCTCCCATCATGCATCTTCTATGCGTACGTGCTGGCGTGCTTTAGCTCTGGAGACAAAGATGGAGATCATAAAGAAGTACGAAGTTGGTATCTGCCGTTTGTCCTCCTCCTCCTCTGCCGCCACTTTCGGAGATACTTTCGACTGTGGTAAGGTTCGTTAGTCACGGAGAAGGAAGGAGGCAGGGTCAGCTTACTGAGACTCACAAGCTTTTATTTCTTTAGAGTCTTAAATAAATCAAAACACAAAACAAAACATAAGCAGGTGCGTTTCACTCCCAATGTCCCGTTTCTCTCGGCTGAGTCACGCTTCTCCCTCTGAGTTCCGTGTCACTCGCAATCTCTCTCGGTTTCGGTTTCACTTTCGCTCGTGACGTGAGCCTCGCGTTCACCGTTTCCGTGCCGACTCGCGTCTCCTATTGTTTATAGGTCAATTTAGCTTTATTATGAAATTTAATGGGGTGTTTTTGGAGGGCTTGGAACGGATTAGCCATTTTACATGTAAAATGTGTTCCAAGATACGAAAAACTCATTATACGAAGGCCGCCTCGGAACGGATTAATTTCGTATCTCGAGGTACCACTGTAAAGAGCACTAAAAGAGCAATAATGTAATTACACCCTTACACTGTCAGGCTCTATTCAGTTAGTGTCCATATCATAACAAAGAAAACTTAAATCTCATTCATGTCTTAATAGCTTATTCATTCATATCTTAACAAAATACCAGAGATATGCTATCCACTCTAAATTGAATTGTTGTTTTTAATCTATAATCATCTGACACAAAGCAATACATTTTGAAAAATGGCACGAGTGATATTAGATATTCCTGGCTATTAGTGTTGATACTGTAAAATGGCATATTACTTATTGTAATACAAGATGACAGTAATAAAGAATAAATTGTAATAGCTCTTGAATGTAAATGAAATGAACTTGTATCAGTAAAGCAGATCCATCCATGATTCACGCCTTAATGACGTGCATTGGTGAGAATGGCAGGACTGCAGGACCTTGGCGGGGTCTCAGGGGAGAGGGGATTGGAATCCACTGGGTCAGCTCATGATTAGTGGGAGGGTACCGTTTAGGTTTAGCCCTCATTCTAATCAATAGCTGATCATCACCAGGGCCACAATGCTATAAAATGAAGACATGCTGATGCTCGGTAGGACAAAGCTGTCAAAATAGTGTAGACGTCTTCTAATAAGGAAAATAAAAAGAATACATGGAATGCACCTTATTTTCCTGGATGTTTCTATGTAAAATAGGTTTGAAGTCTGTTTTTAACACATTGCGTGCCTATTACTTGAAATTAAAAAGAGAAATGATATAATATAATATAATATAATATAATGTAATATAATATAATATAATTGATATAATATAAAAACATTCAAAAAACTTCTTAATACTTTGCATTAAAATTAATATTTTGAAATCTATTTAAAAAAAAAAATACAAATCAACGTTTCAGACAACAAATTCTGATAAAAAGAATTAATGAAGACATTATGAAATGAAATAAAATGAAAAAATTTTGTGTCCGATGAGACATTTAGTTAAAAATAAATACATTTTTCTAATTGTTAAATGTCAAATAAAATGCAAATCAATGCTTAAGTCATCTAATTTTAATTAGAAATGTTGATAGAAGAAATCATAAAATAAAACAACACATTTTGTGTCCATTAATTTTGATGATAAACATTTTAAAAATAAATATAAATATGTAAACTTTTACCTTTGCATGATTGTGTCTGAGCCATTTATTAGTGGCATATACTGCAACAGCTGGAATATATGTGTGCATGTTTTGTACATGCATGTATGTTCATATATTTGGAAGAGCTGTCCTAAACCGCTTAGGTCAACTCTTTCACACCTACTGACCACTGCTGATGATAATGTCCCCTGTCAGTCCTCCCCACCACTAAGGGCTAAAGCCTCACAGCACTAACTAACACTGATGTGCGACCTCATTTGGCTACTTGTGTCACACCTGGAGAAAGGCTTCAAGGGCAACAACAGGAGCAATTACCCATCAGGCCTCATTCATTAGGGTGTTATTGAGGTGAGGATGGTGAACAGGTACTTCAGTGGACAGTACATCTTCTAATAGGTCACTGGGGTATATTACCTGCGTGAGAGGATGGCCATCACCGTCCGTTCACATGGACTCACTGGTCACAAAGGTTCAAAAGCAACAGACAAAGACATCGTAATAATGTATCAACTGTCTTATGGTGGACATGGACTCACCAGGGGAGCTTATTATTGTGGCTAAAGGCCATGAATGGGAGACAGATACAGCAATTATGACACAAGGGCTGATGAATCCACAAATTACAATGAAATAAAGTAAACAGACAGAAAGAGCTGAAAGTTTCAGAGAGCAAATGAACTTCATAAAATCAGAACTGCCGCTCAAATTATTGCATATGATTGATCTCCTGATCTCCTCAAATGACATATTGCTGTTAAACATTAATGCAAGATATTTCTTAATTTAAAAAAAATATTTTTTGGACCATTATTATTAATTATATAAATATCTGTAAATAAATAAATAATATATATAGTAACATATAATATGTATAATATATTATAACATAACATTTAATTATCATATAATAATAACAACATATATAATATTATATAATAATATTATATAATATTAATAATATTAATATTATTAATTAATAATATTAATATTATATAATATTAATAATATATTATTAATATATACAATGCATTATTACATCAGCCAAGTGTTTTTTATACTTCTCATTATCACATTCTCTTTAAATGACCTTTTTTTCTCACATTAATGAAACTATATCTCACAATGTTCTGAACCAGACCCAAAGCTCATTAAATGTCTTCACTTCTCTTCTATCCGCCTGTTAGGAGAGAAGTTATTGTACTGGGAAAACAGCCATTACTTTTGCATGATGCTGTAAATCTTCGATTCCATTAACTATTTGTGTTCTTGTCCAATGAGGTCATTGCTCTCGGTCTATAGTTGCTCTGAAAGGTAGAGTGAAATATTGCGGATGATGATGGCGGTAATTATTGGTGATTTTCCCAGGCCCTCTCTGTCATTAGGCAGGACTGCATCATCTTCTAACTGAGGAAAGACAATTGGTCCTCAGACGCAGCTCGCTGATTATCAGCCAGATTCACTGTTCAGACTGTTTAAGTCACATGGGGGCACAAGAGGTGATATTATCACTCTTAATATTAATTAATGGACCTGAGCTAACATGAACTAAGAATTAACAGTTGTATTTTGTATCAACCAATATTAATAACATTAATAATAAATAAATGTTGTAACAAATTCAGAATTTTTCAATGTTAACACTTTATTTTGCAGTCCTTGTTACACATTACATGTAGTTACTATAGTCATAATTATAAACATTATTTCATGCAATTAACCCTATGCCAAACCCAATCCGGACATGTAGTTAATTAATATTACTTTACTTTGTAATTAATGTATAATTATACTCTAACAAGGACATCTTAAAATTTCAATTGGTTGCCCAAAGTGTTTGAACATCTCATATTCATATGCAAATTAAAATATAATGCAATATGACTGCATTAAATCAGCAAAACACCCGCAGCGAAATTTAAATCTTATGTTGCAAATGAAGCTGTACTGTTCTGGCATGTTCACCATTATCCATTCAGAGTTTACAATCATCCAGAAGACCCTGTTTGGCCAGCGTTCAGTGAGCCGAAACAGATTTACACACACTGAACAGGGCAAAGAGAATGAAAGTTCTCTATCTTAGTCTTGGTTGGGCCTAGACCCCTGTTACTATCTATCTAACATACATTCCGCTTTGCTTTTAATTAACGTCTTCATGCGCGGAGAGCTCTGATGAGTTGATTAAGCTAGGCTTTGCTGTTCCAGTCTCTAGCCTCGTGATGAATTAGTCTCAAGCTTATTAACTGACTTATTCTGATCAATAAACCACTGGTGCTGAACATTGCCAGAACAAAAGGAAAAATGCCTTCCAATACACACTGGGAAAAGGCAATCAAAGCAGCACCATTATTAGGCTAACTGAGAACAGGAGGTAATGATAGGTTGATTTTTCAGTGGTGAAATACACAAAGATTAATATCAATTTTTTTAAATCTCAAAAAGTCTCAGAAAGGGAGGACCAGCCAAAAACATCCCCACTTTACTCCTTTTGTCCTCACTCCGATGGTCTAAAACTCAAACCAGTCCTCACAAAAACAGTTGTACAAGTACACACACACACACACACACACACACACACATTGTGCTGTCAATCTGGGTGGGCTCAAAATGGTCTCCCCATGTATGACCTCCCTGTGTGAAACATCTATTGTCCCATGAGAGGTTCTTCTAAAAGCTGATCTGAGCCGACCAAATGCCCCTCATCGCCTTTCCTCTGGCAAGAGAATATTGCAGCCTTCCTGTAACCACAACATCTAGCAATGGAGAACAGAACATATGTTTTAGGGGATTAAAAATGCTTTTCTCCTCATTGATCACTAACACTAGCTCATATCAACCAGACAGGATATTTTGTGTCAGGAAGTGGCAACACGGATGTAGAAAAGAGCAGGTTATCTCACACAAGGGACTTGAAGGATATGACGGGGTGTATTTTTACGTAAAAAGCAGATTTCTGGATGCAGACGCTGTATCGTATGAGGCCACTCTCAGTGCTCTTGTTTTCAACATGCTACTAATGAAGATTGCGTGTAATGGACACCACAAGCTTCCTCACAATCGGCCGTATTGACCTCTGTGTCTCCTTCCCCCTGCATGTGCGTGTGTGTTTGTTTGTGTGTGTGTGTGTGTTATGACTGTGCAGCGCTGATGGGATGCCTTTGGATGATGTTCTGAACCATTAGCTTGACTACTGTAAATGAAAAGCATTCTCTATTGCAGCTGCATTGATCCAGAAAAGCAAGCTCATTCTAGCAAACAGACTTTCTTAAAGGGAATGTTCACCCCAAAATGAAAATTCACTCACCCTCAAGTTGTTTCAAACCTGTATGAATTTCTTTCAAAAGAAGACATTTTAAAGAATGCTGGCAACCAAACTGTTGACAATTGATGGGCCACATTGACTTCCACAGTGGGCAAAAAAAAAAAACCTTTAAGGATGAAAGGACGTCCCTTTAAGAAGACTTTTTTGTTTTGTTTTTACTTTCTATTTGTTTTTAAGTAAGTTATTTATTAAGGTATTGATGTAAACTATTCCTGTAACTATCCACTACTTAACACTAATTAATTTCATAAAAAGAGCTGCACATTAGAACATTTGCTGATTAAAAATTCTGCCAAATTTGAATTCAAAGGTTTCCAACATCTGATTCATTCATTTTTGGAATCATTAAGATTATTTAATGCTTTTGAAAGAAGTATTTTATGCTCACCAAGGCTGCATTTATTTGATAAAAATACTGTAAAAACAGTAATATTGTTAAATGTTATTACAATTAAAAATGATGTTTTTTTTCTTTCTTGGTCACACTTTAGATTACAATCCAATTCTCACTATTATCTAACAATTAACTACAACTTCTGTCTCAGTAAAAACTCCTAATTATTAATCGTAAGTTAGTTGTTCAGTTTAGGTATTGGGTAGGATTAAGAGATATAGAATATAATCATGCAGAATAAGGCATTAATATGAGCTTTATAGTCAAAGTAATATGTATGCTAATAAGCAACGAGTTAATAGTGGGAATTGGACCCTAAACTAAAGTGTTGCCATTTTTTTCTTAAATATCTCTTAAAATGTATTTGTACATTTGACATTTTACTTAATTTTCAGCAGTCATTACTCCAGTCTTAAGTGTCTGATGTGCTGTTCAATCAATAAAGTTTTAATTTCTTTCTTTTATTTTGGCTGCAGGTCAATGTTTCTGTAATGTTGTATGCAAATTAGATAAAAAAAATACTTTGGAGTGTCAAAAAGAACTGTCAGGTGTACATTTCTTCCTCAATAACCCCAACAGCTCAGTATCACTGTGCTTTAAATGTGAACTGCTCTCTGATAAAAAATCTATAGAAATCTGAGCAGTAATACTAACCATTTAGCATATGGCATTCTCAACATGTAAACACAGGCACTGGGCAGAGGCTGGAGTAAAACAGCCTCCTGGGATCAAGTCCCCAAAGACCCCGTTTTTAACACACACACTGCACACACTCACATACATGCAGTAATGGAGGTTTCCTGATGTCCAGTCAGGGCCTTCATAGCACAATGACAACCTGAGGTCACTTCACTCTGTCCACACGGACCTCTTGCCCACCCACCCAGTGCCTCTGAATTAATCATGTTATTATAAATTTAAAACAACATTAGCTTTTACGTTTATTTTTAAATAGAGAAAATATTTCTATTTTGTCTTTCAGTTTTATTATTATTATTGTTGTTGTTAATCATTTTAAATCTATTTAAAGATTTTTAAATATCCTTCTTTCCAATAAAAATACTTTTAATTTAATTTTGGAGCCTTCTATATATTACAATGTACTTCTTTTTAGGTTTGTAGATATTATTTAAATTATTTTATTTTATTATTATTATTGTTGTTGTTGTTAATTATTAAAATATTAAAACATTCTGTTTATTTCTAGATTGAAAAAAATGAATTGAAATATGTAAATATGTCTAAAGTAATTTTGGGCTGTACTGTATATTCACATTTATTCATTAATATCCATATATGCATATTTTTATATATTCTTTACAATAAGGCAATTATATACCGTGCTTTTAAATGTTAGCTAATGCTTTAACTGATGTCAACTAACTGACTTCATTGTAAATGTTACCCAAAAAATGAATAATAATATTAATAAATGAGCAATGAATTTTAAAAATGATAAGTATATTTAGTATAATTCTTTACTACGTAATATATTATGTCCCAAAAAGTACACATATGTATACATATTATATATACTGCATTAAAACATCCACTAGCACAACACAATATTTAAGTGTGTGAATCTATTAGGAAGCCCATCTCTATTTGACCATGCTATACTGTATGTTTTAAAAATGCAAAAACCACGTAAAAGAGCTGAAAGTAGGGTGTTAAAAGGGTTAGATGCCGGGAACTCTAGGTCAGGGCTAGAGAGGCAGTAAAGGCTTGTTAGGGTACATTAGGCAGAGAGGGGATTATAAGACTTCATAAATGTTTCAGAGATACTCAGGGACTATGTCCTGTGGCGGCTCTCCATGGGAGAGATCTGTGGCTTTGCAAGCAGTCACTGTCTCCATACAGCTTTGTGTGTGTGTGTTTCTCTGTGTGTGTTAAAAGAAAGCACATTCTTATTTCACCTTTGTCATGTATTCATGGGTTTAATGGGGGTAATAAAACGTACCTATTCCATTAGTGCTTAGGCTTCTATGATTGTTTATGTTTTAAAGGCTTTTTAACTGTTTAAAGCTGGATTTTATTTCTAATAAACTGATTAAAAAAACATGTGAAAATACCATAAAGTTATCAAATAATCAAAAATGTTTTCAAGTCAAAAGTACTAAATGATGTGAAGCCACAGATGACCTTTCTCTCTTTCTCTTTCGAGGCTTATTTAAACAAACTCAGTAGCCCTCGGCCGGCCGCCACGTCCCACTCCAGTCAGTGTTTGAGAGTGTGTATTTATCTTTGCAGTTACTCCTCCTGACCTCTGAGTACCTTTGGGAGCTGGAAGGGGTCACTGCCAATTGTCCCATGAACAAAAGAGAGGGCAGAAGATTGCTTTTGAGAGACAGAACGACAGAAAGACAATGTCACAAATTCTTCAATCATCCTACTCATTAAACAGATTAATGGACTATCCTGGGGAAAAAAAGACAAGGTCATCACACACACACACACACACACACACACACACACACACACACACACACACACACACACACACATATATATATATATATATATATATATATATATATATATATATACCGCTGTGCCAAAAGTTTTGAGAATGACAAATATTCATTTTCACAGTCTGCTGTCTCAGTTTTAATGATGGCAATTTGCATACACTCCAGAATGATAGGAAAGAAGAGTGATCGTCCCTCTTTGCCATGAAAATTAACTTAATTCACAAAAAAAGACACAGGTCAGAGTGTTAATGAGGACAAGGCTGGAGATCACTCTGTCATGCTGAATGAGTTAGAATAACAGAGTGGAAGTTTTAAAAGGAGGTTGCTGCTTGAAATCATTGTTCTTCCTCTGTTAATCATAGTTACCTGCAATGAAACATGTGCAGTCATCATTGCTTTGCACAAAAAGGCTTCACGGGCAAGGATATTGCTGCAAGTAAAACTGCACCTAAATCAACCATATATCAGATCATCAAGAACTTTAAGGAGAGAGATTCAATTGTTGTGAAGAAGGATTCAGGGCGCCCAAAAAGTTCAGCAAGTGCCAGGACCGTCTTCTAAAGCTGATTCAGCTCCGAGATCGGAGCACCACCAATGCAGAGCTTGCTCAGGAATGGCAGCAGGCAGGTGTGAGTGCATCTAATGCATGTAACGCACAGTAATGTGAAGACTTTTGGAGGATGGTCTGATCTCAAGAAGGGCAGCAAAGAAGCCACTGCTCTCAAGAAAAAACATCAAGGACAGATTGATAGTCTACAAAAGGTAAAGGGATTGGACTGCTTCACAAAAATCTTGTCCACAAAAGAAAAGGTGAGCACTTCCAATCTTTCATTTGAAAGCCACGTCTCTAGCATCTGTAAAACGGCATTCTTCCATCTTAAAAATATATCTAAATTGCGACATATGCTCTCTAAGACAAATGCGGAAAAGTTAGTTCATGCATTCATGAGTTCAAGGCTAGATTATTGTAATGCTTTACTAGGTGGTTGCCCTGCACGCTTAATACACAAATTCCAGCTGGTCCAAAATGCAGCAGCTCGAGTTCTTACTAGAACCAGGAATTATGAGCATATTAGCCCAGTTCTGTCAAACCTGCACTGGCTTCCTATTAAACACCGAATACATTTTACATTCCACAGTACTTGAGCGATCTCTTAACACATTATAGTCCTTCACGTCTATTGCGATCCCAAAATACTGACCAGCTTATAATACCTAGAATATCAAAGTCAACTGCTGGCGGTCGATCCTTTTCCTATTTAGTTCGGGAAGTAGACACACTCTGTCAGTTTAAATGTAGACTAAAAACACATCTCTTCAACCTGGCATACACATAACACATTATAAATACATTTTTAATCCAAATCATGTAAAACGATTGTTAGGCTGCATAATTTAGTCAGCCGGATCCGGGAACATTCCCATAACACCTGATGTACTCGATACATCAGAAGAATGGCATATACGCTGATATTATTCTCTGTTTATTCCGAGGTTACCGTGGTCAGCCGTATCCAGATCAGATGAAGGACCTGCACCTGGACACGAGCACAACACTGTCCTGAAGTGTCTGCGGAGACTGTGACTCTACTTGACCCTCCCCTGTGATGATCATGAACCCATCTCCAATCGGACCAAATTAGACTTAATATTAGACTTGAATTATCAATATAATAATCAATCAATCAAATCAATCAATAATCAAAACTTAACACTTAATATTCATCAATTGTATTAATCCGCCTGCTCTTTTAAGGCTGCCGTTCAGCCAAACAAACTTTGTTTATAATGTTTTCATGCGACTACTGTAAAGCTGCTTTGAAACAATCTGTATTGTAAAAAGCACTATATAAGTAAAGGTGACTTGACTTGACTTCTATCAGTTCTGTATCATGTCAACAGTAAATCATCCTGAGACCTTTTATGTGTATGGTTGCTTCTCAGCCAAGGGAGTGGGTTCACTCATAATTCTGCCTACAAGCACAGCCATGAATAAAGAATGGTACAAAAACATCCTCCATGGTACAAAGACAACTTCTCCTAAACATCCAAGAGCAGTTTGTTGACAAAAAATGCATTTTCCAGAATGATGGAGCACCTTGCCATAAAGCAAAAGTGGCTTGAGGAACAACAATTTTAAATGTTGGGTCCATGGCCAGGAAACTCCCCAGACCTTAATCCCATTGAGAACTTGTGGAAGAAGCAAGTAGACAAACAAAACCCCATAAATTCTGACAAACTCCAAGCATGGATAATGCATGGATGGTCTGCCATCAGTCAGGATGTGACCCTGAAGTAGATTGACAGCATGCAAGTGCGAATTGTACAATGTAAACAGAAATGCAAGAGGGTGAAAATTCATTCTTTCTTTCTGAAAACATTGAGTTTTGATTTCCAAGTGAAAAATCGATGTATAAGTGTTTTCACACATGATCATTGATATTTAAATTGCATTAAAGCGTTTAAAGTGTTTCTCAAATGAAATCCAAGAGCTGTTTGTTTAACAAATGCAAACTGAGTAAAGCAGACAATGTGCTTGCAGTTTTGAAATCTTGGTGTGAAGATTAGGAGCGAATGCTTTCGCTAAGTGTAAATTAAATACCAATTTAAATGTTTAAGCATTAAAAAAAAACTAAAATATTATTACCCTGACAATTATTATTATTATTATTATTTTTTTGTGAATGATGCTAACCTGAATAAAGTCATTTTGTTGACAGTAAAAACAGGAAAACAAAAATCTTTACAACACAGCTGTTCATTAAATAAATAAATAAATAAATATATATTAATTTTTTTATATTTAAGCACTCACTGATTTCCTGAGCACATTATACACCCATCCAGTCCTCCCCCCACACACACATATACACACAAGGTATATGTGTGCACACATTGTATCCTGAGAAGGGTTAGTGAGAGAAAGCGGATTAAGGATGACAGCGATGAAGCAATCCTGCAATACATAGTTAAATATTAATTCTCTATAAATGCTTAATAGTTGCATTACAACACTGAAAAAAAAAATATACGATCAAGAAGTGATGACCACATATATTGACCACATATATTGACCACATATACATATATATATATATATATATACCACATATACATACACTGGTTGTGTTTTTTTGTGGTAATTTGATGTCATGATATGACATTAATATTTGTAATAACGAATCATGAATAATTAATGAAATCGTATCTGTATCTGTAGACCAGCAGGTATAAATTAGACATTGTCATTCACATCTGAGAGCTCTCTCACCCCATGCATCATCTTAAACAATGGCCCAAGAGGAGAGTGTGTATGCGAATGCTTGAATGTGTGTGTGATGTGCCTTTGTTTCTTTTTCACAGTTATTCCTCCTGACTCTAACACAGCAGCAGGAGGGGAGAGAGAAAAAGAGTGCACATGAATGGCAGAGTGATTGAAAGAGAAAGAGAGAGTGAAATAGTTAGGGAGAGAGATGCATTTGAGGTGTTCCTTACATGCTGACACTCCGTGTGCATGACCTTTCTGGTTTTACATGAACATTCTCTTGCATGACATCACTAATGATCTGTGTGAGCAAATGAAAGGACTCTTTATATATTTATGTGTGTATTGGTGCATATTAAGGCTGTCAAGTCAATTGATCGGATGTGTGACAAAAGTTTGTAAATATATCTATTTGTGTGTGTGTGTGTGTGTGTGTGTGTGTGTGTGTGTGTGTGTGTGTGTGTGTGTGTGTGTGTGTGTGTGTGTGTGTGTGTGTGTGTGTATGCAAACGTGCACACGCACACACACACGCACGCACGCACGCACGCACGCACACACGCACGCACGCACACACGCACACACACACACACACTGTATATATTATAAACATGTAATTAATCACGATTTGACCACAAATATTTTAATAATTCTAAAATCAATTATTTCTACAGATCTAGCTATTATAAACATAGCTTTAATAATTGAGTATTAGTTCTTTAGTCAAGTCAAGTCAAGTCACCTTTATTTATATAGTGCAGGTTTACAGTGGTCACATGAAAACAATAAAAAATAAAGTTTGTTTTGGCTGTACAGCAGCTCTAAAAGAGCAGGCGAATCATAAAATTGAAGAATATGCACTTAATGCACATTCAGTTTTTATGGCCTTAAATATTTTTTGAAATTACTTGAAATATTTGCACATTTATTTATTTATTTCATTTTAAGTAAGAATATTAATGAACAAGGGAAGACAAAACTGGTTAAAAAAAGTTGTCTTTTACAATCCTAATACTTTATATAATTTTCTTTGTATTCACATTTATTCTAAAGTCTTACTTTCCATTTTGAAGCTCATGTACATATTATGGTTCAATAAAAAAATGGTTAATGTAGCTATACTGCTTAAACTACGCTTTGTGTGTACACAACATACAATCTGCACTGATATGCAATACAAAAACAGCCTTATTTATACAATTTTTTGTGTCATTATTATTAAACATTATAAAACTTGTTACTCCATTCAACATTCAATCAGTTCCTCAAGACATATCTGTCAATTGGAGACTCAGTATTACCGCAGATATCTATAGAGAGTAGTGTGTGTGTGTGTGTTTGTGTGTGTGTGTGTGTTGTCCCACGGGACTGCCCGTCATTGAAGGCTCACTGAACCTTCATCCAAGCAACCAGGGCCATCTGCCCCATTGCTACTGTCATCTGGACAATCTCTCTTTCCTCTTTCCCCTCTATATGCTTCTTGCTCAATATCTTTTTCCTCTCCTCTCTCTACCAGTATGGAGCGGCTTTACTGTGTTTGATCTGTCATTCATCCAGTAAGTAGCAAGCCGAGCATTTAGCTGGACTTTGCAGAGGATTACCTACTGTCCCAGAGGAATCTACCAGCACAATGACAACACCACAACAGCCAGTACCTTCTGCTTCCAAGCTGCTCGAGACACTCAAGCACCTGACCCAGGATCAGTGATTAAAGTGTTTAACACCTCACCCTCTTTAAAATGACTCAAAACAGACTCAAGACCACTCGAGACAGCATACCGTATATTTTGAGTGGTTTTTATTCAAAAGGGCCATCATACAAGATAAGATTCGTTTCGGGTCAAAATGACCCGAACAGACCAGAGTTTATGGTTTCACTCAGCAAAGAGCCCTGAGCTAGATTTAGACAAGTCTAGTGATGTGTGCTGACTGCTATTAGGGGATCAATAGGGCTAATTGATCAGATTGTGGTTTAGCTCAACTGTTGGGTGGCAGCTAGACGTGGAGCTGAAATAAGAACTGACAGGTTAAAGAGAGACAGGGTGGGCCAAATATAAGGACATGAGCACCTTTTCCTCTGAAACTAATACAGACACATGTTTTTATTTATTTATTTTAAATCACTAAATCACTAAATTAGTGATTTTAGTGCAGCTTGCAGATACTGCGGCCCTCATTTAAAATGAATTATCTCAAAACCATTATGAGAGGTTGACCTCAGTGTAGCCGTATCATATACAATCATCTAAACGCCACAGAGGGATGTCATTAATCTCATATTAATAAAGAAATCAAACTGAATTATGGATGTCCGCAGTGGATGGGGAGGCATTTCAAAGCACCAGAGGTTAAGTGTGAAATCAATGCCTATAAATGAGCGTATAAAAATTCAGAGGAGTGAAAGGAGAGAAACAGCAACCGAGCACAGCCTGTAAATCAGTTTCCCACAAAGCATGTTTGTCGAGTCACGCTTTTAACAGCACAGAGCTTTTACCGAGTGCATCAGGATGGCCATTATGGGCTTTGCATTATGAACCACAGTGCTGCGTCATTCAACATGCCCCTGAGAAACACATATCACATATACACATATAGCACATATCTTACAGTCACTTGCTGAAAACATAACAGAAGTTACATGTACACAATTACACACAACTAACCCTAAACCTATAGTAAACACATGTTGTTATTACTCAGTGTATAATTGCACAGCAACAATAACACCTTAAAATAAAGTGTAAACAATTATACTTTAACATTGCAACATCATATATTTAAATATATGTATTTGTAATGACATATTTGTAATGATAAAGTTGCTATTTAATTAATTTAAAATATATTAACTTTAAAATTAATGTTAATACAGTGAAATTGATCAGGTTCTTTACTTGTGTTTTTATGTGATAGTCAACGTCAAAATAAGAATACTTAAGCGTCATTAAAATATAATGATTTAATATTTACTTTAAGGTGTTAAAACAGTCATAAAAGTTTACTCTGCATTTTAAGTACATTTCAAGTGTACATTCAGTACAATTTAGAGCACTTCTTCTTCTGGTCTGCATGGATGGAAGAAAATGCCATCATCTAGGATGCTTTTTATCATTGAGCCTGAGGCCTTCTATTTGATTGTATTATTCCTCAAAGCTCTGTTAACTCACCATGAGCTCTGATGTACATATGTACTACCAGAAGCCCCAGGGAACTTCAAAAGCTGCGGACAGAATGACAAAGCCTGCATCTCTCCCAGCTGAAGTATGAGAGGGTAATTGAATTGTCTTCTGAAGCTTGACCTATGACCTGGCCAGTTTTGTATGCAACCAGTGAGGGTGAAATTAATAATAGGAGTCCATGTCTGCTCCCTTTGCCAGCACTGGGTGAATCTGATTTCAGGGGATCATTGAAACTCTGCAGGTAATCCAGTCAAATGAGAGTCATAGCCAGGGAATTCCTCACAACAATGATATTGGATATGAGCTCAACATCTTTAAATGATCTCTGAACCCGATGCTATGAAAGCCACATCTGCTTGATCTCTGATGTTGTTTCAGGAATACAGCGGAATCCACTTATCTCGACCTCGGTTAATTCGCCAAACCTATTTTGTCGACGTTTTTGAAGTGGAACCGCCAAACTCACTATTTGTCTTATTATTTTCTTATGGGTTATGTCGATTATTTTATGTCGCCAAACCCTGATATCTCGAGCACAAACGAGGGACAAATTCGCCACTTCACATGGTTATCTTGTGACTAATGATCGTACCTAGTTCACTGCGCATGCGCTGAGTTCACGTTGCACGCGTATCAGTCAGTATGGTCGCTCACTCCAGTGACGCTTCACTCACAGTCGCAGAAGAACTCGCGAAAGTGGCGGAAAAATAAAGCCTTCTAGATGCTATCTTGGAAGAAGAGGCGCAGGAGCATCACTGTCAAGGAATTCAAAGATTACATTGACATCGATGTTGTTACTTGCTTAGAAGCATTTGTTTTCAAGCAGACCGTTAAAGGCAAAACGCAACAAAGCATTTTAGTTTGTAAAGAAACCATAGTAACCGCGTGTACAATACTAATTCAGAACTGTGTCAGAGCGAAATGACTGTTATGAGCGAAAGTGTTTATGTGTGGTTGTGATTGTTTACGCTGTGAGCGATCATTGTGTTTGCAATGTTGGAGAATATAATTAAAGGTTTGCATCAAGAATCAAAGGTGTTTTTTATTGTATACTGGTAAATCTCTGCTGTTAGTTGGTGCACATATGCCTCTTGTTGTTAGCAAACATATACAGTGTATGTACATTTTTATAGCATGCCGATCACTTCATCAAATAAATCGCCATATTGGCTGTTGGTTATCTCGATCATCGGTTATCTCGACGCTTTTTGCACCCCCCGAGGCCGTCGACAACAAGATTCCACTGTATTTTACAGTGAATGTTTTGCACGGCTGGAAGTAATGGTAACGTGAAATGGGTCAAATACAATAACTTGAATTTAATCAAAGAAGCTCATCCACACTTATAAAATGTTTAAATCTGTACTGAAAAGCATTCTACATAAAGGTAATAATCACGACAAACAGCATTACTAACGATTGTCACATTTAGCTGTGCCCTTTGACCCTTTGTTGTTGTTGTGTGTTTTGAGAAGGTGAACACTTGTGGAGAATGTGGAAGGAGTAATCTGTCAGAAAGCCTTTTTCTCTCTTTCCTTCTCCATCACAGACAGTTGGTACCATGAAGACACAATCAGAGGGCAGCAGATGTCAGTGAGACCGCCTTTGTTTCTATTCTCTCCACACTAGACCACCTCATTGCAGTAGTCCATTGTCATTAATTTGCTGTTGGGGGATGTTCACACTCCTCCTCTCCTGTCTCTGAGCATCATTTAGTAAAAGACTGTAAGTGCACACTGTAAACTGTCTACACACTGTGCTGTCTACATGAGATGGGGCTGCACTGTCTATCTATCCATCTATCCATCTATCTATCCATCCATCTATCTATCTATCTATCTATCTATCTATCTATCTCTCTCTCTCTCTCTCTCTCTCTCGTTCAGAAACAGCCTCAGAGTTGGTTGTTTCCATGAATGTTCCTTCATTCATTTCAAACTTATTAAATGTAAATTATTTAAACAGTTATGCTATATATTTCAGAGTTCTCCATGGCATTCCAGTTAATCTGCATTTCTGTGCAAAAAGTAAACAAGTAAACAAGTCTATCTGAAATAGAATTGTGAATCGCTGTGTTCAACCGATCTGTTTGTCGTCTTTTTATAGACGTTTTATAGTCTTAATAATATAGCGGTGATCATATAAAAAGCAGTATTGAAGTAAAAGTTTAATCAATCATACCAGAATACGTCTGCATATTTCGTTCATTTGAATTAAATATCCAATACATCGAAGCATCAAACAACTGCATTCACAGTAAATCACTTTCACAATTTTTTTAGAAAGTTCCAGGGAACAAAAACATTATCTTCTTTAAGGGTAATAATAACAATTATTTCTCATAACATTCATTTTAATTTTTAGTTTGCAGACGATCCGATACAGACAAAGTTGAACAGCAGTTACAGCATGATAAAGACAAATAGAAATTAACGATGGGTAGCAGGACATTCAGTAATAACAACAACAACAACAATAATGATAATAATAATAATAATAGGTATTATTAACTGGCTTTGTTTGTGCAGCTCATAATTACACGACATTTATGCTTTGAGCTAACTTTAAAAAGTACAAAAACACGTATTTCTAATGCCAAATAAATAGAAATAACATTTTAAATAATAAAGTTAAAACAAAAAATAGTTTCTTACGGGACAGGTAAGTACTTTAAATAAAATACACAATACCGGCAAACAACATTGACACAAGCCGCGTTTTCTAGGAAAAGGCTGAATATCATAATGAGTGACGCAGTGTTAAAGCGTTAGTTCCAGGGTCTGTACTCGGACGTGATGCTGGTCATCCCGGGAAAAGAGAAACCGTCTCCCAGCTGTTTCTGTGTATGTAAAGAATCTTTGGTAGGGAAGAGTGTGTTTTCGTCTCCAGGAAGAACAACAGTGGTGTCCAAAAGTTGTCGCTCTGACGGGAGAGAGTTATATTTGTTCGATTAGCCTATATATTAGATTAATACTTGACTCTTAAAAAAATATTATAATAATAAGGATTTTGCCTGTATTATTAACAGCTCTAACATTTCATCCCGTGATCTCCTGCTTTGTTTGCACTCATCTTGCATGTCTTGTCGGATATTTTCAAATGTCATATTTGGTTTCCTCAAAAAATTATTTAATTGCTTAGCTGTTTTTGAAGCAGCTAAAAATCGTCATACTTACTTTTATGCGTCTTCATGTGGTATTTCAACTCTTGCGCGTCCTGGAAGGTGGTTGCACACACGTCGCAGGAGAAGGGCTTGTCTTTGGCGTGTGTCCGTCGGACGTGACTGTCGTGCGCGGCGTGAGAGGCGAACGCTTTCCCGCAGTGTTTGCACTTGAACGGCCGCTCGCCGGAGTGCTGTCGGATGTGCGTGCGGAGGATGCTGGAGGCCGTGAACGCCTGAGACATTCAAAAAATACATCTTCATCATCAACAATGGCAATATACATAAGAAAACAATGTGTTATTTTAATACACAAGTCATGTAGAGCCCTGTTTTGTATTTTAGATTGCAATATTTTTTTATTAAAGTCTATACAAGAAGAAGAAGAAGAAGAACATAATAATAATAATAATAATAATAAGCCTAATAATATTTCACGAAAAGATCTTGACCTAAACCTTCCTGCATTTTATATAGCCTATTTAAATAATTGTAGGCATTATTTTTAGTATGTTTATTAAAACTGGGCTACACACAATGGGCTCCTATATGGATAAAACTGACTCTGGCAGTCCACAAACATGACAAAGAGAGTGACGTGGCTCCTATCGCACGCGCAAGTGTTTAAGAACGTACAAGGTGAGTTTAGATCAACATTTGTCCCTTTGAGAGTCATAAATAAAAGCATAATCCTCATGCACAATGCATCTGCTATTAATTAGCCTGTGAGCGTCTTCCAAGTGTTTTCTATGAAAGCTTAGATATACCATGAATTTAGTTCAACGCTTTATAAGACGTGAGCATCACTCACCTTGTTACAATAAACACATTTGTAAGGCCTCTCTCCTGAGTGCACGCGCATGTGTTTGTTCAGACTGGAGGACTGAGAGAAACTCTTTCCGCACACGGAGCACTGAGAGGAAAAAGAGGGTAAGAGTTATACTCAAAACTCTTGACGCTTTATGACATAGTCAAAGGGTTTAGCCAAATATTAGTGCATCTGGCTCATTCCTCGAAAAGGGGGCTTTTTGTGCCCCTCATTGGGATATGTAAAAAGCTAAAATCATGTTTTACTATTTGAAAAAAAGTATAAAACGTATTTGAATAACAATAACTTTTATGTATATACTACTCTTTGCTATTCTAAAAAGTATGCACATAAAAAAAGATACAATTCTTTAAGTGTTACAAAAATATTTCATACAGTACATAAATATTTGACAAAATGCTGCATTTCTAAGTTGTCAGCTCGTTTCATCCCTTTATAAAAATGATGATACTATAATTCTATAAACAAATATATATATATATATATATATATATAATTCTAAGTTATTAAATATATATATATATATATATATATATATATATATATATATATATATATATATATATATATATATATATATATATATTTAATAACTTAGAATTATATATATATATATATATATTCTAAGTAATTAAAGGAATTGTCTAGCCAAAATGGAAAAGGCATCCATTTAGTTGAAAAACCCTTAGACACGAATGACTTTAAATACGAGTGAGAGTGAATGAGAGAATATTATTAAAACAGCAATGCGTTGATATTTCTTTTGTGCAGCTTTTTTAAAAGGGAGCTGTTCTTTCAGCACCATCCCAGTCCTTTTCCCTCGTAAAACTCTCCAGTGGATCATCCTGAAGACATATTTACCTTATGCGGTCTGTGTTTCTCATGCACATGAAGAATGTGGATTCGGAGTCGGTCTCTCTTCTCGAAAGACCTGTTGCAGAGATGGCAGGGGAACTTCCTGTCGCCCTGATCCACGCAGCGCGTGTATTTCAAGTGTTTGTCTCTGTAATACTTATAAGCGAACACTTTACCACAGCGATCACACTTGAAGCCCTCTCCGGAATCTGGAACACAAATGCATCGCGTTATAATCTCATAGAACAAATAGAAATCTCTCCATCCAGAACACTACCGTATATGGTGAGATAGATTTGCAGCATGTGCGCGCATACCTTCAGCTGGGAGAGGATCACTGTCATCAATGAACTCTTTTAAGGTGAGAGGAATGCCCAGAAACTGCACATAGCAATCTCCGTACCAGACCAACAGTTCTTGGCCGGTTCGGATCTCTTTGCAGGCCTCGTAATATATCTGTCCTTCACACTGAACCGCAATCAGGTTCTGCTCCTCTGGAAAGCGCGCGCACTTCACCAAGGACATCCAATTCCCCGGAGCGCCTCTTCCATCCACAAAGTGACTCAAGCGCCCGTTCTCAAAGATCTTAACATATGAAGAAAGAAAAAAAGCTTTGGAATTTCATATTAAAACATAGTATGAGAATAGTACATATGAAAATCAGGATTTAAATAATTTGTATTTATATAATTTTATAATTATTATTTCAAATTTGCTATTTACCTCCCACATGAGGGTGTTGTCATCATAGGTTTTGATCTCACTCGTGTTCACCAGTTTGCCCTGAAACGGTCCAAACCTGGTGCCTTTTGGAATTGCGCTTTTATCAGCAAAAACGCCATAATGGGAAAGGCTTCCACAATTAGTTTGGAGAATCGATAAGCCTGAAAAATTCAAGACACACTCTATGAAATTACCAGGTGCAGACTTCAGAACAGAAAGAAAGAAAGAAAGAAAGAAAGAAAGAAAGAAAGAAAGAAAGAAAGAAAGAAAGAAAGAAAGAAAGAAAGAAAGAAAGAAAGAAAGAAAGAAAGAAAGAAAGAAAGAAAGAAAGAAAGAAAGAAAGAAAGAAAGAAAAAAAAAACAAAAGAAAGAGTTTTACCTTCTGGGAGTTGAAATCCTTCGATATCAACAGGGAAAAGATGACGCTCAGCTAAATTAATTAAGAAAAATATGAGTTACAAACACAATTTTGACAATACAGCATAGAGGGGAAAAGTATAGTAGCCTAATTGTAATTAAACAAAGACAAATATTCTAAGTTTGCAACACGTTCAGCATATTAAAATTGATTTTCGCAGTGAAAAGTGCTATATAATTTTAAATGATTATTATATACCTGCACTGGGAGGGAATGCTAGTCCAGAAATGGCATGTCCAACATTTTGGCCTTGTTTTTTGGAGTATCCGTACAGGACCGTGAAGAGGTGTTCCTCTGTAAAGCCGAAGGTGCGCGCGTGCTCGGGTGTCGGGTCTGCGCTCTGTGTGCATTTCAAACTGTTCTTAACCGGAGACGATGAAGCCGAAGAGGACCTTCTGCTGGACGGGCTGCTGAACTCTGACGGAGAGCCGGCGCTCTGCTCCTCGCGCCTGGTGTACGTGCTCTGTGAAGGCTGCAATTGATGGAAATATGGCGCGTTGGACACGTTGAGGATCTGCTCGTGGAACACCGCGGTCTGGTGGCCGTTGTGGCTGAAGAAAGACGGAGTCCCGGTGAAGTTAAACGGCATGATTGTCTGCGCGTCGGTCACCATGCGGCCCAGAGACTTGAGTGGATGGAAGATGCTGTGCGCGCTCTTGAGGAGGTTCGTGTAGTGCGCGCCGGGCAGAGACGGGTAGCCAGCGAGACTCCTGTCTCTCACTGCGGGGTGACTGGAGAGAGACACCGACATCACCACAGCCGATGAGAGGGGGATCCGAGGACAGCTTTTACAGTCCTGTACACTGTAAACATGTTTTCATCATTATTACCATATCTTTTCCATCACAATCAAGTCATTTTCTTTCTGATTTTCAGCAAAAGTCCAATCAACTCACAGGTCTTTTAAACTTTGCCACCACTTAAATATTTCAGGCAACACTTGAAAAGAACTTTACATTTTAGATTGCATAACCCTTTCAGTTCTTAGAAAACCCTTCTTAATGTAAAGAATATTTTAATAATCTAAAGAGCACCTTTGCACAGTGGAAATATTGCACAGATGTTAAAGCCATGTTATTCGTGGAACCATAGATGGCAATAATTTAACAGTGCATATTGTCCCATTTTTGTACAAATTCAAACTTAAATGAAAGAAACATTCATTTTTTGTCATTTGAAAATGTTTAGCGAATGTCGATGCCGTTTTTGACTGGTTATTACAAATCTTCTTTTCTTTTCTTAAAAAAAAAAGAAGTGTATTAAGTTTACTGCGCAAGTATGACAATATTTTAAGACACAGACAGCTCCAAAATATGACTTTCTAAAGGTTTTAAGGCAATGTGAACTGATTTGTCAAGTAACCCCAAACAGAAATAACTTTGCAGAGATTTCATCATTCTTTACTCTTCTACTTTTCCCAATTGTCAATTTTCACAAGAAGAACTGTGCGCGAGCACGCCACTAACAGAGACTAATGAGGGTCGTGACACTACAATTTAAGAACAGAGGGTCAGCAAGAAAGGTCACCATTAATGAAGCCTTTCCTACTCTTTTAAAAAGCATTAAAGGTGTCATGCTCCACAGACCCCTGACCTCAGCTGGTTACTGCGCATGAAGAGTGGCCTTAAATCCATAATGTTAACGCAAAATAAAACACAAGCTGTCATCAAAACTTCAAAAATATGGTTAACTATAATTGCGTAAAGGTGTTCTTACCCTAAAGCGACTCGTGCAAGTCCTGGTGTGTTTGGGGAAGCTTCGGGAGAGATGAACTGAAGGTCTTGTGTGTGTGAAGCTCGAGACAGGTCTGAAGACATATGGTTGAGTGTAGGAAAGGGGATGCCTTTCTCGGATCTGCGTTGTCATTGGTCAGTCTAGGGTTGAACCTTTGGGAATTGCACTTTAACACTCTGAGAATCCCCTCACAGCTCTCTTTCATATGCGCCGCAGTCTCTAATGCGTTAACTGCTGAGGGCGCACTCACGAGTTTAGGCACGAGTTTAGTTTAAACGAAAGGCAGAAGCGCGCGTTTAATCGTGGGGGCTAATTGTGTGCACGAGCGTGGAGTTTAACACACACGAACCATCGGTTGTAGATTATTATATACAGTGAAAACAAAGTTTTACAGAAGCGCCACCCACACCTCACAGCCAGATGTGCTTTCAAATTAGTCATTTTGTGAAGCAAAAATATATTTTCAATAAGCATGTTAAGAAAAGCATGTCTTGTCGTAGGGATCTCGAAACTTTGTTTGTTTGTAAAACTTTAGCCAATCATAAATTTTGAGCTAAAAACTTAACTATTCTAAATAAAAAGAACAATTGCCATTACTCTTATTAGTTCATTATAATTATTAAGTTCTGTTGGGTCGAATTTGTTTTTATTTTTTAAATTAAAAAACAAAAACAAAAATCAAGCAAAACCTTTAAGGCTACCACAAATCACAACAATAAATTTTTATTGTCGTTATTAACAAAATTATGAATACACGTATTTATATAATAATATAAACAAAAATATTATATTAAATTGTAAGTGTAGTTTTATGGTTTTAAAGAGACTTGTTTTTTGTTTATACACATCATCAAGAAAACTTATTAGGTTGCCACAAATGACTATGATTATCTCAAGAAGCTGACGTTTTCATCCTGTTTATGGATCATAAATCTCATATATAAACATGGAGAGGATAAACTCAAAAACATATCCGTATTATCTGACACGGGTCTCTTCTGATATTCTCTTATATTAACATTCACTCAGCTCCTGTTTTTTTATAATGCCATTTTTGTTTTTTGTTTTTACATTGAATGTTTTGTGGCATTGATAAGTTGTCGCTTCATTTATTCCCAGGGTTTGGCAATCGCGCCACTATTAATTGAACCTATTAAATATTTTGACTATAACTTTTTCAAAAGCTTTCAGTGTACACAAGTAAAACGCAAAACATAAGCCATGAGATGATTATAAATGTTGCAATAACAGAATTCTTTATTTACAATTCAATTTGATTCAACATCAAATAGCATCAGCAAAGCCATATTAGTTGACAACTTGCATAACTGTATTTAAATTTCTCTCGGTATATCTAACTTTGCATAAAAGGCTCACACTAAGATTACACACATCGATGCGGATGAACAGAGATGTTTATGTGACCACAACTGGGGGAAAAAATACATCTCAGGAGCGCAACACTGTAAGCTTTCTCCAAAAAGTCCTTATAAATTACATATTGCTTCGATTTCCCATTGCATCGACTTCATTCTCACACATAACTGAGAGGGTAAAATCAGGACTGTACAAAATAATAAAACTCACAATTGATCACAAACGAGACATGGAAAATGAGCAATATTGAGACTGGAGGAGAGTGAGGGAGAAACAGAGAGAGAGTTCTGTAAGTATCCATTGATGAGCAGTGATGAACTGGGTCGATCCTGTCAATGATTCGCTATACAAATATAATACAGACACCTTTTGTAATATACAAGACGGTAAAACAGATCTAAGGCAATATGCTAAGAAGTTATAGCATTTCAAGGTTGTTGCATTTAGCTCTAAGAAATTGGCAGACTATACAAAACACATTTAAAGTCTCAGAAAAAAAAATCAAAATCAAAAGGTAAGGTAAAGACAAATCATTTTAGGAAATTCAATAGCCTCCATTGATTGATTTCTTTATTTTAGGACAAATGGCTCTTTTGCACTAGCGCTGATAAAAAGTCTAGAAAACTCTGCATCACCTTCACATCATGGCTTATATTTATTTCAAAATCTTGACAATCTTTGGACTTTGCAGAGGGTAGTGGTACATGTGTGACCTCAAAACTGGCTTTTCTCCAATATGATAGTATAGATGCGTATGGATGTCGCTCCTCGGTCAAGGCATCCAACATTCATCAAAAGCGTGACCAAAAAAAGCCTGGAATAAATAAGTACTCGTTTTAGTCTAGCGGGTTTATTGAAATCGATTATTAAATATCCCACATGAGAACGCAGGTGTTTCTCAAAGGATACAGAACATTTTGAATGGTGGCCAGAGTGATGCTTAACCCCAAACAATGTGAAATTAAACTTGTATTTACAGTGTTCAAAAGGAAAAGCTAAAGCTATACCAAAACACCAGGTATATTCGTACACAACCACGGCACCTTCAGCGAATAATGACAGAGCTGGTCGTCGCAAACTTCAGTTGCTGCTGGTACATACAGTATATACTTAAAAACATGTAGGCCTAGTACTTTTTTTTAAACACACCAGCTTAAACACAGATGACATGGCGATATTTTCAGCGAAAGCGAAAGGCTGACAATCTAACCCCGATGCGGACCTGTGTGCGGACATGAGACGAAAACAAAACGAAAGTGGCATGTGTAAGTCTACCGATCAATTGAAAAGGCGAGGAAATTTGGCTTCGTCCTCAGATAGGCTAGAAAACAAAGACTGTATTGCGAACTTTACAGCGATAAAGAGTTTACGTGTTTGTAGTGACCGTCGATCCAAATCTGAACCGCTGATCCGGATGCTTTTAAGACGGCGAACAATGTGTGAGAATGTGGGAATTGCCACGTGAAACATCAACGATGCTTTATTTCCTCCTCCTTTTTTGGCTACACCAGAACTAAAAACCTGCTTTTCACTGAGGAACAAGTCGATTTGGACATCTCGTTTTTGTTTTTATTTCTCAAAATAGAAACCACGATAAAAAAATCTGTCTTTAATACTGAGTTGAAACCGGGGAGCAAAAATGTGTCTCCTGAAAAGTCCTGTACAAAAATTACAAAACAAAGCAAAAGAAAACCTCAAGTAATATTTATTGCTTGTTGTCTTTTCTTACACACACCGGATTCTGCTTGTACCTATAGCGTCTGGCATGAAGCACGTCACTCCACACAACAAAGAAAGCACGCTTCAGTGTTGAGTTTATGGCTGTGTTGGGTTCCTCCGTCGGGGCTCCCGGCTAAAGGCTTAGAAGCAAGCGAGTATCTGTACACTGTACACACAGCACCCTCCCAGACCCCCAACCCAGGGAAGAAGAGCTCCTCCTTCCTTAGTACCGCAGGAATCAGCACATCCTCATCTTCCCGCCGTTCAAACGAACATGCTTGTCGTGAGAAACTCTGTCCTAGTTCCAGAAACAGTTAAGACTGGACTTTGAGGGGAGGAAGGGGAAATATATCTTGGGGGGGGGAAATGTAATATAATACGAAACAGATTCCCCCACTCCCTATTTACAATCTACCAGCATTTCATTTTACTAACCACATCAAAATCCCCTTCTCTCTCTGAAACTACTGGACCAAGGAAAATAAAATCCAGAGGTATGTTGAACTTTGAGTGATTTTTCTCTTTTTCTAACTGATGGTTCATAAAGAAATCTAAACTGTTATTAAAAAGAAACTATACATTAGAATAAAACTTAATTTAATACACAATAAATCTCTTGACTAAATTAAGCTAATTTTACAAACCATCATCTGGAGTCTCATAATCTACGTAGATGCCGTTTCGACATCATTCTATCTTTATTTGCACTCTGACATAAAACAGTAAAGAAAACAAAAAGGCAAAGTGGCTGAAATTAGAGTGTGCATTTCAAATGCAGTATCCTTGCCTGTTTTGGAACGTCAGAGAGAAAGATGTTTGGGGCGAAAGAACGTCGTCTTCTTAAGAAGAGCCTGAAGTCCGGAGGAAGAAACGAGAAGAGAGATAGAGCAAAAGAGAGGGAGGAATACATTCATGGGAGACAAGGATTCCGATGCCACTGTCAGGGGAGACCTAAGTCACACTACGGTGAATGCAACGGAGCAGACTGTCGGAAAGGGCTTACGGTGTAAGTACGAGACAGAAGGCCGTGCTCGACTGAGGGGGTGGGAGGGGGCTATAGGTCCAGAAGATGTTCAAAGTGTCAGTGTGTGTGTGTGTGTGTGAGAGAGAGAGAGAGTGAGGGAGAGTGTCCGTCCCCTCTAAGCTCCAGTACCCCTGATGCATCCTCTAGAGATGTCCAGTAGGGGGCAGTATACAGGCTCTCTAAAGACCCGTATGGCCCCGATAGCAGCTTAAATAGCACAGCATCACTCCAAACTCTCCTTGATCACGCTGCAGCTGAAAATCACTCATGAAATATCTTCATTCAACTCTGGCTTGGTTTACTGCATTGTGATGTCGTCTGCCCCGTGTCAACAATACTTCTGCTGTGGAAAAGAGAGAAAGAAAGAAAGGGTCTTAGACTTGACAGTGAGCATTCATAAAATGAAAAACAAAAAGAAACCTACATTTTTCAAAGAAATCATGCATGAGGCTAATACTAGAGAGTTCATATCATGTCATATTAAGTAACAATAATTAAACCTGTGACCTGGAAGTTAGCATCATCCTGGTTCCCTCAACAAAAACCATTAGGATTTGTTTTTAAGCTCTGTGATCAACACATGTTTCTGATACAAATGAACACAAATTGTATGCATTTTGAAGCCTAAATACATTAGCCAGAAGTAAAAAAAAATCAACTAATCTTAGACTGTAAACGACTCTTCCCCACCAAGCTTCTGACAACTCTTTCAATCTTTCAGTTTTTTCTTTAAAGCGAGTTATAAACACGATAATAAACATAACAAGGCTGTAAAAGCGAACTAGAGCATAGATGAGTTTACCTGTTAGCTGTGACGACACATTTAGCAACATGCTAAACATGCTAATCCCCTTTTCAAGACAAGTAAAAGCTTTTTGTGAGGTATTATTGTGTTTATGTCATAAAATAAAATGTGAAAATATTTTGAGCTTGTGTTTACCCAATTCAATCCCATTAAAAAAACAAACATTGTCTTCAGGGACGATGGAACCAAAAATGCTAAAATGTAAAAATGCCAACATGTTTCTGGATTTTGGCCAACAAAAATATTTTGTGCCTGCAGAATGCTATGGTGAAGTTTGCAGTGCTGGAGTCTGGATTACGGTATGAATAAATCATGTGAACTACTGTTTTATTGTTTGCTGGGATATTTAGTGGTGTTGTTGTGTCTGCTATAAATTATAAGTCATGTGGTGTTCACTGGATATCTTTTCTTAAAAATGTGGTTGCTGTCACTGAGCACATAAACATACGCACTAATATGGAAGTCCATAAAAAGCAGCTTATTGAATTAACCTGTTGTTCCGATTTACATACAAACCAATAACCTGACAATGCAAGTAAACTGCATTTTATTTAAAAAAAAAACAGGTTATTCCCCAGTAGTGATGTCAAAACCTAATCATCTGTGTATCTGACTCAGAATATTCCAAATGTTATGTGAGATGTGATGTTAAATAAATAAGTTGTATTTTGACTACCACTTCTAGTTCGGCTGCAGAGATGAGAACACATTTTATAGTCAGAGATTTTCTGAATGTGCTCAAAATCGAAGTAAGGACGCTGACACATGCACACTTCAATAAGACAACAGAACACAGGTTAAAGGGATAGTTCACCCAAAAATGAAAACGATGTCATCATTTACTCACCGTCAAGTTGTTCCAAACCTGTAAACCTGTATGAATTTATTTTTTCTGCAGAACAAAAAAGAAAATATCTTGATAAATGTTATTAACCAAATAGTTGACAGGCCCATCAACTGTTTGCTTACCCATATTTTTCAAATATCATCTTTTGTGTTCATCAGAAGAAATTCATAAAGGTTTGGAACAACCTGACAGAGAGTAAATGACAAAATTTTCCTTTTTGGGTGACTTATCCCTTTAATGTGGGTGAAACCATGTGAAATCAGGGTAAAGGGCAAACATTTAGCTGTATCAAGAAAGGAAAACATATTAATGGATTTTTTCCACAATCCATGTTTTCACTGAAGGAAGTGCCATTACATATCTTCTGAAAGAGTACAGAATCTCTCAAAACAGGAAAAAAAGTGACTAAGTGACTGCTTAGTCTTAAAAAAGTGATTTTCTCAATTTATTTCCAAACGGTTGCTTTTTTTGCTTAAAAGCATGGGCTCTGATCTTTCTTTTGACATATTGCATTTTCAGATATTCATACATCAAAATATTCTGGGGGCCAGGAAAGTTTTGTGAAAATGACCAAAAATACTGGTGGCTTTAAAAAAAAAAGTGGCAGGGAAAGAGTTAATCATAGCCTATTTGGCTTAACTATGAGCATGCATGTAAATGCACTCAATGTCAAAGTGGTTTTTCATATTTTAGTCATGTTTGCTCTGAGTAAACGTATGCATTTTCTGTGTTGCACATTGCAACAATACTAATAGCGGTAACAAACCAGTGGATTTCAAAGCACAGGCCATTAAACCTGTTAGTTTAACCTGCATTCAACTCACTATAAAGCTATTAAAGAGTCATTTTTAAAACAACACGTTAAAAAAAAAATTTACACAACAATATTGATGAGAATACGCTTCTGTTACTTTGCAAAAAACACTGCAATAAATCATGTCAGATAAAGTACTTGTTAAAAGCTCTTGTAACCCAGTTTCATGTACCCCTCACTAAAATGTGTCGTAATGCCAAACTTTGTGTTGCCATGAAGAGATAATTACAGCTGAGAAACAGAGGGCAATAATTCATTAATCCTCCACTAATGGCAAAATGCTAAATTATTAAAAGACTACTGACTATACACACATCTTGGGAATAAATCAGCAGACAGTCCTGTAGACTTATAACAACACCAAGTGCACATGATCAAACCGATGCAACTTGGTTAAATATTCATACTATTTAATGAAGCTTAAAAGCTGCAGCGGACTGTGTAAAGCATAAAAAAATATTTACTACATAACTGGCAAGAGAGTGCATCACTTAGGAAAACATATTAAAGGATTCAAATGTTTGGGGTCAGTAAGATGTTTCTTCTTTAATGAAAGAAGAAAGATGTTCATCTAGGCTGCATTTACTTGATCAAAAATACTATAAAAAGCTATAATGGGATATATTATTATACCATTTTCTAGTTGAACATTTCTTATTATGGATTTTGAAAACCCCTGTTCGGTTTAATATTTTTGTGGAAACTGATAAAAAAAATTTCAGGACAGCTTGATGAATAGAAAGATTCAAAAGAACAGCCTCTCTTCCAGAAAGCAATATTTTGTAAATGTCATGAATTTTTCTCAATTTAATGTATCTTTGCTAAATAAAAATATTAATTAAATTTTTTTTTACTGATCCAAAACTGTTTGAAAAATATTGTATATACAGTAATACCTCGGTTTTCGAGTATACGAGCAAATCGGTGTGCGAGCATTGTATCGAAGTGCAAGAAAAATATTCCCTCGCCCACGTGCATTTTTGTGTGGGAAAGTCCTAACGCTCAGCATCTTCGCGCGCATTTTTACCGGAAATATCCTAACAACAGCCTCTCATAAAACAGTCATGCGGTTCCAACCCCTTTATCACCCCTTCACTCGTTCATTCTCTCAGCGTCGCTCGGTTTAGTTGCATCATTCACCACAGAGCACTCAAGTTGTTGTTCATTCCGTTAGTCATCACAACGACTGTTACATGTGAATATGATGAAACTTTATTAACGGAGCATGTGTTACCAACACGATACCATGTGTTACCAAGATACGAGCAAGCCTTCGAGCAAATTTTTTAATATTTGAGCAGATACGAGTAAATATTCGAGATACGAGCACGAGTACTGACGCCGATGCTGATGCACTTTCACTTCATGTGTTCACTGACTTCTGTGCACGTCGCCCGCAAGTAGCTGATTTTCTCTCTATTTTGTGCATTATTCTTCGTAAGAGTGAAAGTGGGAAAGTTCTGATAAAGTGGGTAGTAAAGGATGGTAGTGAGAAGAGGAAACGCATGATGACCATGGAAATGATGAGCGCAGTGCCAGTTTCAGTCATCTAGCTTGATATGTACCATCCTAAAGCAGAAGGATGTTATCAAGAATGTAAATCCTTCCAAGGGTGTGAAGATTGTATCAAAGTTATGTTTGAATATAAATGATGAGATGGAGAGGCTTCTGTCGTTGTGGATAAAGGAAAAGTAGATGTCCCTCGATAGAGATTTCGTTAAAAGGTCAGTGTCAAGTGAAAGTGAGGGTAGTCAGGCGAAAAAAAGTGATCAAAAGTAAAGAATACAAATTGAAAAAAAAAAAAAAAAAAAATCAAAACAACAATATAAAATAGAAAAGTAAGAAAAAAATACATAAGCTAAGTTCAGTAATGCTTAGTTCCTGCTATTCAAGAAAATTACAGTTTTTACTAAATGAAAAAAGTAACGAAAAGTGATCAAAAGAAAAAAAGATTACAAATCGAAAAAATCAAAACGACAATAGAAAAATAAGAAAAAAATACATAATCTAAGTTCAGTAATGCTTAGTTCCTGTTATTCAAGAAAATGACTCTTGAATGAATGAAATTTCGTTTAGTTTTTTACTAAACGAAAAAAGTAACGAAAAGTGATCAAAAGAAAAAAAGATTACAAATCGAATTTTTTATATATATATAAAATAGTAAGAAAAAAAAGTTAAAAAAAGTAAGCTAAGTTATGTTTTGTTGAGTAAGTTAAGATACAGAATCAAGTGTCTCCATAACAGCCCCCTCCCTCCTCCGCATTTGCTGCTACTAAATTTATAATTAAATTGATATTTTATTTGATATCACACATGAATCACACTGTATACACATACTATAATTGTGTGTGTGTATACCAATAAAAACATTTTTTTCCATTGTTACGGGTTTGGAACGGATTAATTTGTATTCTATTATTTCTTATGGGAAAACATGATTCGAGATACGAACAATTTGAGTTACGAGCTCCGATTATGCTCGTATCTAGAGGTATTACTGTATATACGTACAGTACAGCATATAGAAAGAAGGTACAAAATTCTCCCTCTAAGCAGTAACACCCCGCTTTTCTCCCCCCTCCTCCCCCCTCTTCTCGTCTCCATCACGCCAGCAGCGATGCAACTCAAAGGTAAAGTGCATGTTACAGTAAATTGTCAAGTATTTTTAGATCTTAATTGTCAATTATTGATTAGTATTTATATGATATCTTAATGGTTATAATTTTAAATGTAATTAATAGGGTAAAACCAAAAAATATTTAAAATGGGCATTTATGGTTGTGTGGAACGAATCAAGTGATTTTTAGTGCATTCTTACGGGGAAAATTTTTTGGTGCACGAGAATTTTGGGTTACGAGCTCGCTCTTGGAACGAATTAAACTCGTAAACCAAGGTATTACTGTATTTGTAAGTTGTAAATATATATATATATATATATATATATATATATATAAAAAGTTTACTTGTATATTATATAATATATAATACTGTGTATACAAATCTTATTATCAGGTATCAGACTATAACATTATTGTGGTTTAATCATGTAAATAAAAAATGTAATGTAAGTTAAATTTAATAAAAGTTTTTTAAAGTTAATAAATAACTTTTTTATTTATTTACATGATTAAACCATAATCTGATACAAAGACTTGGTTAGATTGAGCTCTGGGAGTGCAGGAATGTGTAGTCAAACCCTCGCTGACCTATAGACGTCATGTCTGATATTTAGCACTCAAACGTATGTCATGTCTGCATATATGATCTCTTTATCCACTTCAAACTGGCACTAATTGCCAGCGACTAATCACATCACTGTCCTATTATGTCTAGTTTTGCATCATCCCTCTCATCTGCAAAATTAGCCAGGATAATTAGAGTAAATTATTAACAAGCTAGTTGCAGAGTCAACTACGCTATTCGGTGACCTCAGACACTTAAAGTCTGACCATTAGACATTTGTATCCAATAAATCTACGGTGTAACGCTTTTACTAAACTCTGGGCTGGGCAATGAAGAGTTTAAATGTGCTTCATTAGTGATGAAAAGTTTGAGAGTTTGACAAGCACTACAAAGTAGTTTCACCCTGAAAGCTCCAGCTACTTTTACAGCTTGAATGGGTTTCACGTTTTATAGACGAAGGCGTCACATCATGACTGTATGTGTCTAACCTGTTCAGGGCCCATGTTAGCCATGCTGCCCCCAGGTCCAGAGTTCATTGAGCTCATGCTCATCTGGTTGCCCATTTGGCCCATGTTGCTCGAGTTGGTGGCCATGGGCACGTTGAGGTTCATGCCGTTACCGTTGTACATGTTGGTATTGGCCTGCTGGCCAAACTGAGGTGGCGACTGCTGAGTGAACATACTGTGGAGGAAAGCGCATGAAGTTTTAAGAACTTTTAGGTGGTGAAATGTTTCCTACCTTATTTTCTTCCTAAGACAAAAAGTTAAAGTTACAGCTAAAGTTAAATACAGATAAAAACAGTGAATTGTGAACAATTGAAACAAACTGTTTTCTATATTATTATATTGTAAAACGTCATTTATGCCTGTGATGCAAAGCTTCAGTGTCATATGATCCTTAAGAAATCATTCTAATATGCTGTTTTCCTGCTCAAAAACCATTTCTTATCATTATCAATGTTGACAACAACTGCTTAATACTCTTGTGGAACCATGATTTTTTTTTTGAGGATTCTTTGATGAACAGAAAGCACTTATATAAACTGGAAATCAGTTTATTGCATTTTTCTGAGTAATTTCTTAAAAAATGATTTACAATAATTAAAAGAATCATATTTTAGATCAATGATATAGATACATAAATACAAATAAATGTATAATTCAAATTTATGTCAACATTCTTTAACAGAAAAATAATTAAACCAAGACCTGAAGCTTATTTTGTGTGAAAGCGAGTGAGTGTCATGTGATGAAGCTGCACCTGTTGGCATTTATGTTGCCCTGTGTCCAGCCATTCATGTCAGGGGAGGACTGGAAAGAAGTGTTGCCCTGGGCCTGTTGCATCATGGGACTCTGGGCGTGGCCCATCCTGGGAGACATGAGGGGGCTCTGAGGGGTGGCGGCACCACCGAACCCGCCATCCGACTGCTGACTCATACCTGACACACAAACACAGATGTGAGGAGACAAACGTTGGCTTGAAATAAACATACATCAAAAAAATAAAAAGCAAATTATGTAATCATTACTGTACAGCACTTTATTATCACATTCACTCTCTCGCAGTCTGACAACATTCACATTTAGCACCCTGAAATTAATTATTACAAAAGACTACAAATTAACTACAACAGAAACATTGATTCGAAATATATATAAAAAAATCAAAACATACACAAACATACTCACAGACACACACTAGTCTTAAATGCAAATTCATTCGTTTACCAAACTAATTAGCTGATCATCATTTTTAGAAATCTCAAAGCAGAAATCATATTGAGAAGTGTTTCAGCCCATCTCCATAATCAAAAGTGAGGAATCAGGAGGGACTGGCGTTTAACTAGAGGTGTTATAAGCAGGCAGTAAGGTAGAGTTACACATGCAGGTTAGTGTTAGGGGCCGAGACAGCCAGAGAAAAGAGGGGTGGGTGGGTAATGGGCAGGATGGGGGGGGGGTCTGGGTCACCGCATAATTGGTTTAAAAATCAACTGCTCCGCCTCCACTGATCACCATCAGCCAATTAGTCTATGCAGGACAGACACTGACACATATGACACAGCACAGGCATAGACACGGCCACAATTATCAACAGTTTGACACAACACAAGCTTTGCATAAATGATATACTGACTCTGACTGCGTTGGTAGCTCATGTGTTCCCTAAAGATCTACTGTGCAAAGTGAAAAGCTGGATTTTGAATTCTGCTGATTACCACAGAACAGCATCAACTCATTCTTCAGTTTGTAAAAAATAATGCAAAACACAGTTGTAATGTAATTCCAATGGAAGCCTAACAGGGTCAGAGCAGGTGGCAGTTTAAAATATGGAAATCATCACACTATTTGTTTTTACAAACTGAGCAGCAAATCATAATACATTTCTGTGGTAATAAACAGTATGCTGCCTATATAGCTCTAAATATCCTGGAATATTCCTGATTACATGTACTTCATTTTATGTCGGGAAACATTCAAGAGACTCTTCTGCCCTCTAGTGCCAGCTTCTGCCGTAACCATTATGATGTTTTCAAGGGCACTACATCCGAAAATGATTTAATTAATACTACTTAACAAGCATAAAGTGCTAAATAACCTATTAGCACACAGTACTTGGACTGAACAGATATTTAAAAGGCCAAATACTCACTGAAATGGTTCCTAAACTTCAGATTATAAATGCAAACATTACCAGACAAAATTGAATTTGGGTCTTTAGTTTCACGGTGGCATCAAATCTCATAATATAATCCTGAAACTACAAATCTCTTTAAATTATTCATTTAAAATCTAAATCTAAATTCTGTTATAATTTACTTACCCTCACGCCATTCCAAGACCTGAATGATTTTCTTCCCGTTCGATTTTGGTAATATTTATATACTATTTTTGTATTTATTAATATTTTGAATTAAATGTTATTGTTTATAATGTTATCCATTGTCATTTTAATATTAATTTATTAATTAAAGTAATTTTATTACATGCTTTTATAATTTTGAAAAAACAAATTGTATTACAAGTATTAGTAATTTTTTTTAAATGTATCTTATTTCAGTTAGTTGCAAAGAAAACATTTCTAATACTTAAGTTTTTCATCTCATGTTTCCATTTTATTTTAGCTTTATTTCAAGTATAAAAAACTATTTTTAATAGTTCAAAATAAAGACATCGCATTCTTCCTTCCATGGAACACAAAAGGTGATTTTTTAAAGAATATCCTGGCTACTTCATAAAATACACAGATCACATTTATGATGCTGTTTTGTCATTTTGGATCCCAGTCTTCATAAAAAAAAAAGCTGGTTTGGAAATTCAAAAAGTCACCTTTCACTCTCCAGAGAAGAAAAAACTTTAAAGCGTTTGGAGCCACATGAGGGTGAGTAAATAATAATTTATTTATAAACTTTCCAATAACGTCTTTTTGAATATAATTTTTAAGATTGGATGTCACTATAGTTGGTGGATCAGTATTTTTACACAGCTGACCTGCATCTGCACTGTTGCATTTCTAATGAAACCATGACGATTAGCTCTCGACATCATTGATTTTTCACCGAACGCTCCGATCACACAAGTTAAGCCTGTAGCGTTGCTGGTCGCAGGTGTTTGTGCGTGTGTGTGGAAGCTCATGACACACAGACAGAGAGAAAGGGCAGGCAGTACCTGAGCTGGGGAACTGAAAGGCACTGTGCTGCATTTGAGGGCTCATAACAGCCCCAAACTGTCCACTCAGACTGCCCAGCATCCCCTGGTTAGCTAGACTCATCTGAGAGCCATGCATGGCGCTGTGGGAGAGGAGCTGGGGAGCGGGGAGGTTGGGAGAACCGGGGGAGAAAGGGCTGGTGGAGGGGGGCGGCGAGGCCAGTCCTGTACCGTAGTTGGGCGGATAGGGGAACTGCTGGGGGTTGGCCTGGGGGATCCGCGGGTTGCTCATGGTTCCGGGCATGCCTGCTGCGGCCATGTTGGGCGGCAGGTTGAGGCCCTGGGCTCGCATGACCATGCTGCGCTGCTGCTGTTGCTGTTGTTGTTGCTGCTGCTGCCGCTGTTGGTCCAGCTGACGCTGACGCAAGTGATTACTCAGCATCTCTCTCTGCCGCTGGGCCAGCATCTGAGCGTTGATTGTCCCCTGGGAGAGAGAGTTCTGCGTGTTATTTAGGCAAGCTCGACTTCGGCGCACGAGAGAGCATGCAGGAACGGATTCAGCGTACCTGATTTGGAACATTGGGTCTTAGAGGTAGGTTCATATTTGACACTCCAGTCATCTGATTCATCATAGGCTGACGATTCTGGGGGAGACACAAACGTATGATGGTACATTTTTGAATTATTTAGAAGAAAAGAAGCTTCACTGTAATTACTAATCAATACTTAAGCAATAAATTATCTTATACTACATTTAAAGGGTTAGTTCACCCAAAAACGATGCCATAATTTCCCCATAATTTACATTTTCCTATTTCAGCCAAAGACAATCAGAGTTATATTAAAAATATCCTGGCTCTTTAAGCTTTATAATGGGAATAATAAAGGCTTTTCTGAAGAGAAGCAATTTGTTTTAGTAGTTAACAGTCCATAGTTATAACTTTTTAAACTGTAATCACTATTTTCCAGCATATGACGTAGAATGTAAGCGTAGAGTAAGTCTACATCTCTCATGGTTCAAACAAATAGGGCTGGGTGACAAACTCAATTTGTTTTGCTAAATCCTCTGCGCTCAGAGGATTGAGGTCAGAGGTCACTCTTCCGTCAGAACTGCACTTGAGTACAGCCGTAACCGGAAACGAGTGAATATAGTTTTTAAAAACAAGTTATAAATATGGATATTTATCTTACAAAAAAGCAACACTTCTCTCTAGAAAGCCTTTATTAACTCCCTGGAGCAATATGGATTACTTTTATGATGGATGGGTGTGCTTTTTGGGGTTTTTACCATTCACTCACGTTATAAATCTTGGAAGAGCCAGGATATATATATTTTTTTAACATAATTCCGATTGCATTTGGCTGAAAGAAGAAAGTCATATAACTTTTGCTTGAAAGTGAGTAAATTATGGGACAGTTAAAATTTTTGGGTGAACTAACCCTTTAGCAACTGCTCTGTTCCATACAATAGCACTTTTGTTTGCATTATACTGATACTAAAGAATTGTATAACAATTAAAATGCAACTAGAATGCCACTGTTGTGTCATATAGTACATTATAAATATACTATTAAAACAGGTTTACATTATAAATAATTACTGCTTGTAGCTTCAAATGATCAGACACTAAACAGCAAGTGTTGACCCTAAATTAACCCAAATGAGGTCAAGGAACAATTCCGGCAACGTCCAGCAGGAGGCAGCTAACCACAGACGATACCATTTCACTATCTGATGTGTGATTTCCATTAAATTATAGTTTTACATTTAATGTGTGTCTGTGTGTGCAAGGATAGACCAAGATTATGCATCAAGTCTTTGGATTAACAAAGCTAAGTGTCACCAATTAACTAACTGTAAAATATAAACAAAAAACAGAAAGCTTTCCATTGTGTGCTTTAAATCCTCTTTAAAAGATTTTGTTGAGAGCATAGTTCACCTAAGAATAAAATAAGCTATTTTGACCATACAATGGAAATTAATGATACCAACATTCTACAATATGAAGATCATTTTCCTTAGTGAAAGGGTGAATTACACCTTTAAAGCAAATAAATGACCACTGTGCTTAATTTTGATGGTATCAACAGAAAATAACATAGATAAGAAATAAAAATATAACCACTTTTAATCTACTTTAATGACGCTCTGGGCTTTCTTCTTGTGTTTGAGAGTATAAACTATACCTGCTGTGCTTGTAGCCTGTGTTGAAGCTGCAGTCTGAGTGTATTGGGTTGGTTGGGGACGACACCGGTCGGCCTGAGTCCTGGTCTTGCTGGGACACGGAGCATAGGGTATCCCGGCCTCTGCCCCATCTGTCCCGCCATGCCATGGAAGCTGGGGTCCTGCATGGGTGTGTACCCGCCCTGCTGCATGTGGGCCTGGGATGCAGCGTACTGCTGCTGGCTGTACATGGGCGGCTTCTGATCCATCATCATACCGGGGTCTTGACCGGAAAACTGATCCTGCTCCACCGGTTGAGCCTGAACACAAATGTGTGGATACACAGTTACACTTTAACAAGCATTAATACACATTATTTACTGTATATTTACATTCTTGTGTATGTCAATATTATTATAACTGCTATCCACAAGTCAAATAGTTCTGGTCCTGGATTTTATAGTGATGCACAGAAATATCAGCAGCTGAAAATATTAGGCCAAAAAAAAAAGAACCGCTCATCAGTGTTTCGACTGTGGAAAGACATCAATAAAACAGCTTGTTAACAAGGTCACGTAACATTACATTTACCTTAGGAAAGTCATTCAATGTCCATAGCTGGTTAGTTAACTAGAAAAGACAAATTGGAGTAGAAAAAAATTATATTAATTATATAAACAAAAGTTGATATGAAAACTTCCTTATGTGCAATTTAAACGTTCATCTACAACTCAGTTTTATTTGAGTGTTGATCCCTTAATAAATGTAATACATTTTTAGATATGGAAAATAGAAGTTGTTTCAAATGTGGAGAGAATAATTATAATGGATGATTATAAGGAAATAATTAATTGATTATTAAATTATTGATTATTATTTTTGTAAAACTGTAAAACTTTATTTCTGTGCATCACCAGGTATAGTGAAAGATTAGATCAACAAAGCATACCTGTCCCACTAATGCTGGGATACCAAGTGCACGGTCTATCTCCTCTAGTCCATCAAAATCTTTGAGGACCGTATAGAGCTGGCTGAGGAGAGCACCCTCATCGGCCGGACCCTCAGAGGCAGGAGGGCATAGCACATCCTCCTGAGAACCGCTGTATATGGAGCTGAAAGACAAGAGACTCTGATTAAGTAACTGTGACATGAATGATGGGACATCCCATAATGGATTATGTTGGATTGAGTGTGTTTGTCTATCAATGTTGTTAAGGAAGGACAAGCACATGCCGCCAATAAAGCAGAGGGTCTAACAATAGTGACAATAATGAATGCTGTTTACCTGTTCTGGTTCCCAAATGCCACCGGCTCTATAGGCATCACACTGTCTGGCCATGGAGCCGTCTGATTGGGCGGCGCCTGTTGCTGGGGAAACTGGTGGCCAGCCATGCCCATGTCCAAGTTTGACTGGGCTAAGGAACAAACAGCAGATGATAAAACATGTTTAAAAGTGCAGAAAAAGTGCAGATTTTTTCGCAAATAGGTCTGAGTAATTAAATAAGTCCCTAAATAAAGCTTGTTAGGGTCAGGAATAGAAGCAAACTGAGGAGAAAAGTCAGAAGTATCTGCTCTGTGTACATTTACCACTGGTCATCATCTGGGGCTGGAGCATCTGTCTGGGTCCAGGCTGGCTGTTGGGCCTCATGGGCATGCCTGTGCCAGAGTTAGCCACCATGCGAGCGTGGAGCGCCCCCTGGGGGAGAGAGTGCTGGCCGGCGGGAGCGGCTGTGGCGGGTGAGGTGGTGCTACCGCCGGGACCAGGACCCTGTGCGCCCCAACCGTCCTGCTGCATTCCTACACGGGGACCATTATTACCCATGACTCCTTAAAAAAACAGAGAGAGAAGGGCTTGTCATTTCATGATTACATTTGTTACATACAAATGAGTAACGGAACATATTTCATGAGAATTTACAGTACCGAAAAAAAAGTATCACTGATAAAGTACTCCGCACGAATGCAAAGCATTGCTCAAAAATATATTCAAATAGACAACAGCTGTTTTAAATTGTAATAATACTAATAAGTAACTATTAACTATGAATTTTTCCTCAAAACTTCTAATTACTGCTTATTAATAATAAGGTATTTGTTGGGTTTAGGCATTGGGTAGAAATTGGGTAGGACTAGGAATGTAGAATATGGTCATCCAGAAAATGGCATTAATATGTGCTTTATAAGTACTAATAAACAGCCAATATCCCAGTGATTTGCATGCTAAGAAAGATTATTGGACCATAAACTTAAGTATTACCAATATGTTTTCATTTAACTCACAAAACTGTGAGATTTAAAAAGCGACCACCTGAAAAAAAACCCATTAAGACAAGAAACCTTGCAATTCTTTCCAAAGGTTATGAGTCATTCATATCTAGCCGCTCACAGTCTCACCTTGTGCACACATTCACATGCATGCAAATGCAGCCCACCACACACAAACAAAACAGAGGAGCTTTCTTTTGATCTGACTCAACACTTTTGTGCCGTTTTACACATTTGTTTTCCTCTCGGCTAACAGTGTCATGCTTGACTGTTCATCAGTGACCAGACTGAAACTTTGGTTTGCACTTGGTCGAGGCGGCATTGGAACTTTCCTCTCTTAGTAGGTGTTAAGTGTGGGGGAATACCTGTGTTCTGCTGAATATGTACAAACAAGCTTCGTTTTTGTTCTTTATTTGTTACTGCACATATAAAAGCATTGCATTTTTGCCCCCAAATAAACTCACCTGCATTGACCATGTTGGGCTGACTAGGCATGACACTGTGGTTTCCCATCATGCCTTGCTGCTGCATGAGTGAGTAGGGGCTGTTATTCCTCATCAGAGGGTATTGACCCTGAGCACCTTTAGCAGGCATGTTCATTTCCAAAGACACACTTCGGACTGGAGGAGCTCTGCTGGGATGACCTGGTCGCGGTGCACCGAAATCTATGAACACACACACGGTAAAAAAACAAGCAAACAAAAAAAAACACCCTATTTAGTTGATAACTTTAATTACACCACCATTCGTTGTTTTTTTTTGTTTTTTTTTGAAAGATGTCTCATACTCATCAAGGCTGCATTTATTTGATTAAAAATACAGCACTATAATGTAAAGAAAATGTAATTTATTTCTGATATCAAAGCTGAATTTTGAGCATCATTACTTCAGTCATACGATCCGTCAGAAATCATTTAACATGATGATTTGGTGCTCAAGAAAAAGTTCTTATTATCAATGTTGATACAAGCTGTCAAACCATGATACACCTTTCCAGGATTATTTTATGAATAGTAAGTTAGAAACAACATTTATTTGAGATAGAAACAGCTTTTTTAAAACATTATTAATGGCTTTACTGTCAGTTTTGATCAATTTAATGCATACGTACTGAATAAAAGTATTTAAAAAAATAAAATCATACAGACCCCAAACCTTTGAACGGTAGTGCATAAAAATGACTAATAAAATGAGTGAATGAATTTGTAAAATGCATGATGTTCAATGTATCAAATTATGGTTTGTGTGACACTAGAGTCTGCATGTAAATGACTCAACACACACACAAACTGTGCAGCATTCACGGTCTTTTGCAATTTCTGGCAAGTCTCAGTTGACAGAGTGCGTGAGAGAGAATATCCTCACAGCTGAAATAATGTGGACGGGAAACAAAAGCATCATGGTAAACTCATGTTCTACTCGCTTACACTTTCGGTCAGCCTCTGGACACACTCGAATAGTTTCAGGGTGTTTAGCAAAAATCACGACAGGAGTGTGTCACATTGGTCTAATCTTCTTACATGAGAGTTCAAGAGGGTCACTGTGCATAAATGAGCAATAAGACAATTATATGACTATTTATATACAAACAAGCACGCTTGGAAAGTTGTTCACATTCAATTTTGTCTTTTAAAGTGGCTCTATTACGCATTTTTATATACTGTGCAATAAAGCTACTCCGAAAGAAAGAGCTGTTTCGGAACTGATTGAAGCGAATCAACAGTAATTCCAGACTTAGGTTTGTATAAAATTTGCATAATTCCAGCCTATGGTCTTCATTCGGTTACCTGCGAATAACATCTAATTTTACCCGGCCTCAAGCACAGCAAATGTAGCTGAGGACTGGACGAGTTTGGTTCATGTTGACAACACGTCAAGAAGACAATGCTCTTGAAAAGCAAACCCCTTTTACATGCACTTCCAAAGGATGAGGACTAATGTGTTAAAACAAACAGCTTTTACTGTTCATATCACTGTGTAAGCCAGGGGTTTTGGCAACCTATGGCACGTGAGCAAAGGTGAGAGAGGTTTTTATTTACATAAAGTATCTCCCACCTGCATACAGCTCTGCACTTCGAGGTAATCATTCCTTGAGGTAACACAGCTTGTTTTATTACGTTAGGAGGAGATATAAACCTATTAAAGTGTGAGATTTAATCTGCTCAAGTTTATGAATGTGCACACCATTAGCTTGTTCTGCTGTACATAGTTAATGTTATAAATTGTGGACATATTCACCATTATATTCATCAAAATGACTGTGATGTATGTGGAAACATTGTTCATGCGCAGCTGGTCATTTCATGTGTTATCGTCTTCATTCAAATTATTGACACTAAATTATCTTACCCGTGCTCTCTCTCCAATTGTGGTGATGACACATAAAATGAAGCTCATATTTTGTTTTTAATTGACATTTGAATTTGCATATAGTGCGGGAATTGAAGATTAGATCGTTTTTTTGAGGAGACACAGTTATGCTGCCAAGTTAAATAGAATTTTTTTTTAACAAAACAGACAGTTATCCAATCAGGAAAAACACATGAATAACCATCTGTTCTTCAATGTCTAATTTACGAGGAGTTGAGGAAGCCTTCAGACCTGAAATTCAGATATGGTAATGGACTTTCATTCCTGACTTGATCTAACGGTTTCAGAAACTGTGAGAAAATGACTTTGGATGCATGTACGTAAACCTATTGTAAGAGACAAAACGAGGAGCTTTTTATACAGCATTGCTAGGGAACTTTACGGGTGGAATGCACTACCCTTCTTTTGCCCTGATTTAGTCAAGTCGATGCTACTTGCCAAATGTACGAGCCAGTCTGCAGATTTGAGATGACATTTCATAGAAAATTGCGATTTTTAGCTTCAGATCTTCCAGTCGAGGGATGTTTGGCTTTTGAGCAAATTTTAGAACACATTTTATTTACATGCGTTATGCGGCTCCTACACTATCCTCCTCCTACACTACAACGTTTTTTTTGTGGAAAACTATAAACAAAGAGTAATGGTGTATTTAAAAAAAAAGAAAATACTATTTCAGACTTTACATTTCAAATGCTGCTTGACATTTTTAATTGGAAAATTTAAATTTTTTGGGTGAGAATTGTTTCTACGCCAAAATTTTTTTCAGTGTTGCAATTGTTTAGTGTATGATTTCCTCTATAACCATTTACTAAGTCGTCAAGTGCCTATTGTTTTAAAATCAGCCCA